>PVKA01002074.1:0-132353 GCA_004027165.1 Ctenomys sociabilis
AAACATAATTATATTTTTGTGGGCTTGTGGACTTGCTTATGTATTTTGCTTCTCTCTTGCTCCATTTCCTAGTTCCCTTTTCCAACCTATTTCTACTCAACATTGAGAAATTGTGTGGCTTTCTCGCCCCATGATTTTCATTCTCAGGTGCTTTCACAGCAAGGTATGTGTTGGGCTTAGAGTTTTCTTTTATTTCAGGTTTCTTCTTCATTTTGTTTCTTTTTGCTTTTCAGATATTGGTCCTGTCTTCTCATTTCTCTTTGGATCATTAAGGACACTCCTTAAATTATACCGCTTAAGTTTAACTATTTCTAACTGAACTTTATATGAAGTAAAATTTTACAAATTAACCAAATATTACTAGTGTACTACTGTCCTTTCCCAGGTTTCAAAAGAAGGAATGGTGATCACTGTTATAAAAGGCTTTTCCAATATGTTTCTCAATTTTCTCCAGTGGGTACTGAGAACCTCCTACGCAGCACATTCTGCTAGGCCATGTGGTTGGAAAGAGGCTGTGTTCTGTAAATCTTTTGGAGAGCCATGCAGATAAAAGTCAGAAAGCAAAATTGTCTTTGCTGTAGTTCCCTTTGAGATGTTGCAACAAAATATCTTAATGGATAGTTTACATAAACAACAGTTCTGGAGGCTAGGCTGGCTGCTACAGCCTAGCATCGCAACAGTCTCATGTTACTATTAGGATGAGATCAAAATTTAAACTTCGAAAAAATTTATCTAGGCTCCTGCTTTCACATTTTTAAAAAGTTGAAAAATTCACAAGCCAGACCATTGCAAGTTGAGGAGCAACTTTATTTGGACAGTAGGACTTGCTGTGGTTAAGTATGGTGTTAAGAGGAAAAGTGGAGCTGTTGAAACTGTGACAGATATACTCAACATGAGAGACGGGCCAGAGAGATAGCTCAGTGGATTAAAGTGCCTGCTTAGGAAAGCACAGGGATCATAGTGTGAGCCCACGTGCTGCATGCATGCCAGCCCTGCTCCAGAGCATGAGATGAGGAGGCCACAGCGTCTGGGCATGGCGGCCTAGGCCTATGACCCCTGCTCTGGGGAGGCTGAAAAGCAGGAGGACCACTATGAGTTTGAGTGCATAGTGAGACCCCGCAACAAGCAAATACATTTTTTAAAAAAAGACAATGATTTCAGCCTATAGAGAGGAGCTGTACCTAGGAAGAGATGGGGGAAGGGAGCTTCATGAGCAGTAAACCCTGTGTACGTGTGGAAGAGAAACATACAGAGCATAGTCGCACAGCAGGGCTGCTTGCTGTGTAGTCTGGAGATGGGCCGTGGAGACAAGAACTGAAGGTGAACATGGGATAAAGGATGGTGAAAGGTTTGGTCCACTAAGCAGTCGACTTTATGTTTTATTTTCTAAGCTTCTGTTTTTCAAAGTCGAGTATGAATGCTTTAAAGATATATTTGGTGAAATATTAAAGACTGTTAAGATCAATATGGTGAGTCATCCTAGAAAATATGAAGATTTTATAACACTCGCGCACTTTAAATTGTTGAGATTACTTTTGTGTCAAATCCAGTGTCTCTTATAGAATACAAGATCCATGTAGGGGATGAGGAGATGGCTTAGTAGAATAAATGCTTCCCTGGCAAGAGCAAGGGCCTGAGTTCAATCCCCGGTTCTGCCAAAAGAAAAAATTCATGCAATATTTATTATGAAACAGTGTATTTTTAAAATATTCTACTTTGAATATCCCTACTTTTAGAATTCAGACTCCAACTTCTCCCTGAGTTCATTTGAAAATGACTGCTTGATATGTAGGGTTACTAAACAGTTTTGAAAAGAGTCACAACAATATCAGATTTGCAAGTATAAAAATCTAGCTTGATGATAGAGGTTGACGGGAAAATTTACGTGGATTAGAAGAAGGCAAGTTTATTGGAAAGCTATGAAAATAGCACAAATGAGAAATAATGATAGCATTTCATAAAACAGTGAGGAGTTTGAATTCTGTTTTTGTTGCTCTACTACTGATAGCTTTTTCTTTTTAGCACAGAGCCTAGCATGTCATAAATCCCTAACAGATTTTCTTGTTTGTGGTGATTATATCACACTTTGGTGGTTCTAGGTAATGATTGTCATTTCTTTGTCTCCTTTTTCTCAACAGAGAATTGTCTTCAGCACGGTTCTGCTTCCTTACCCTACCTCACCTGTGGTAAAGTCCTACCTTGTCTTGAGACAATGCCAACAAGAAGAGCATTGCGGAATATAAGCCCTTGTCTTCAGAGCTGCCAAACTCTGATCCAGTCTGTGATAATATGCTACCGCCAATGGCAAGGGTATTAACAAAACATCTAAGGCTGGAAAAATTAACTATGAGAAGAGCTAAGTCAAGCCTTTCTTTTCTATCTTTCTATCCTAGCCTGTTTTACCTACTTTTCTCTTTGTGACACAAATACTCAAAACCCAAAATTAAAGGACAAAGGTTTTATTTGCCTAACTACCTGGGGAGGGTTTGGTTCATAGCTTGACCCAGGGCAGAGCGGCCTTGCGGAAGGGGTTTTGCTAAGAAATAGTATAAGGCAAAGCAGGCCAGGCAGAAGGCAGCAAAGCGCTGAAGTAGCAGCAGGAGCAGCAACAAAGTAGAAGCCTCTGCTCCCTTTTCCCCCTTGCAGACCACCCTCTTCTTTGGTGCTGCCACCCACAAGAAGGTTGGGCCTTCCTAACAGCCACACCCAGAACTATCTTCAACCACTCAATGGACTAATTTAGTAAATATATATTCTTAATCCAAGTACTTCACAGTTTAATTCCAGCTTCACACAACTTAATTATAGCATCACACACCCTAGAACCAGATACTCTGAACAGCTTCACACGAAGGCTGGGGGGGGGTGTATCTGAGCACAAGCATAACATAAGCTCAATTTATTTCTGACTCACTTGGTAAGTTTATCTCTAAAAATATCATTTTTATATTGAATTATTGGTCAAATGGTTTCCAAAGCTCCCTCCTCTATATTCAAATGAAAAGTACCCAAAGTCATTGACTTACCCAATGGCCAGTTCTAGACTTTTATTCTGACATACTCTATTCTTATTATAAGGTGATCCTTTTTGTCTGGCCCAGATTTATCGTTTATTCACAAAATATGCATTTTTGTTTGTACAGCCTAGTGGTTATACTATTGTCTTTTCTTACTACCTGAGAAGCATTCCTCCTTTCGCTTAGTCTTCAGAGACCACTTGTGCTTAGGACTCTACATCCTCCCTCTTCTGGACAGTGGCTGCCAGCATCTACTGAGCAGTGACTTCTCATTCCTGCCAACTACTTGTCCTTACCTTCTGACTTGACTATTTATTCATTATTACTAAATTACATTTGGAATTTAAAAATGAATATGTTCATCTATGCAACCAAAGATGTTCTATAAGAAAATGAGTCAATTTGGATTTCTTTATGATGTATCACAAGCAAATCTTATGAGGTGCTTTTGTAGTATAGGATTTTAATCATTCACAAGTCCCTAGACAGTATGTATGTATGAAAGCATAATGCTTTTCATTTTCTCCTGTATCCATGTAACTCAGTCCTCCACCATGGTAACAATTTGTGGCCTCACCATCTCTTCACTTGTCTATCTAAGCATAGGAAAAACACTGTTCTGCTGCATTAGCTCCCATTTTACCACATGCTTTTCAGTACTGACCTTATCTTAAATGGAATTGATAACTTTACTGCACGGTGCCTATTAGTTTCTGTGTAGTAGTTTTGTGCCTACTAGTTTCTGAATTTCACTTTGGAGAGAAGGGGAATAGATATTTGGGATAGCCAATCCCCAACACACATCTTTATGTATTTAGTTGCCCAGGAGATATTTGGTCCATTTACTCCCTAAAATAATGATTTCCAGTAGCATAAAGTAACAAGAACAAGTGGATCTAGATAGAGGACTTAGCATTATTCTTATCAAGTGACTAAAATGAAAAAACTAGTTCATTAGTTTGAAGCACTTGACTGAATGTATATTTCTACTCTTAATGTAGTAATCCCAATTGTGAAACTCATTTCTTTAAAACCCTTATTTCTTTTTATAATACCCATTCACACTTTTGACAGGTAGCATTATTGGCTTCTTACTGAAACTATCCTCTAGTGCTGCTTAGCTTTTTATACATTATAATCTTCTAAGTGAATAGGTTGCATTTTTTTTCCATGAATGAAGCTGCCTACACAGATATAAAAGAACACCTCTGCAATTACTCCTTTCATGTCTAAAATGTACTTTAAATTAAAGATGAGAACTGAAAGTTATTAATATAAATATTAGATGTAAGGTCCTTTATTACAACACTATTTTCCTCTTGTGATTGTAAAGATATTTTGCTATTCTAAAAACTGTATTTGATACATAAAATTATAGCACTGTTTATGAATCTTCTCTAACTCTAAAAATATAAGCAACAACGTTGTTCGACAAAATGATTCACAGTTAGAGAGTGAAAATGACAGACTTGTTTAGAATCATATGGACAACTTAGGCCAAGAACACAATTTTAAAGCATAAAATTCAACCACATCTTTTGAAACAGAACGAGAGGATTTTGAATAGCAATTGTTTTATTTCAATTCACTTAGAAATTCAGTGAATTGGTATTAAAAATATTATGTGTCTACAATTTTATTTCATGAACTTATTTTCACTATAGAATCAACAGAGACACATTTCATAAAACTTGGAAATATAAATACAAAATAAATTATTTGTAATCATTCTGAAAAACTACTTTCCTGGTGTGAAGTATGATTTAGTCCCTTAGATGTTTGTGAACAATTTTTATCCCTTCAGAGACTAAAACAAAAAGAATAAGCTTAATTCCCACTTTGCTGGATTAAACCAAATTTGCAAACAATATATAAAGATTCTGTATTGAGATAATTTGAGTAAAGCAAGCCATAAATTTTTAAAATAATTAGAATATTTTGCAGAGCATTATTTGTTTTGATAAGAATTTCTAATGTGGTTTCATACAGTTTATATTATACATACAGATACACATTATTTTACACTCTATTTTACTTTTAATGATATTTTTTGGTCATGTTATGCAAGTTCTCTATCATTTTTCATTTTCCTGAAAGAGGATCTTCTGGGAATGCAGTTTTTCCACATTGTGATGGAAAAGTCCTTAAAAGAGCTGTACATTTGTTACTTGTGAGTGTTTTCAACCATCTCCTTGGAGTCTCCCATTTATTTTTTTCAGTGGATGCCAGGACCTGTGATCACTGAAACCGATGAGTCACTCTTGACTTAATCTTTCATGTTGTGGAACATAACAAGAGTCACTTCATAAGTACCCTAGTTTATGGACCCCAGAGCACGACTGATCCCTGTCAGAAAGTAAACAAAGGTATGCCTAAAACATGTGTTGATTCCTGTCAAGATCAGTAGCTCCTCCTTTATAGCAGAGAGTCCCCTGAAAATAACCTGCTATGTGATTTGATGGTCAGTGATGCAATTTTACTGTATCACTTGGGGGGCAGAATTAGTATATTTTGGTAACAACCAAATCAATAGGGTGGGTAGGACCTCATGCTATTGGGGTCAAGAATAGTCTTTAGCCCCACCATCAACACCTTTGACTCTAGAACCCATTGTTTTGAGACTACTGCACAAAGGCAGAAATTGGCTGAAAGTCACTGAACAGATCATTGGGTCTATTTGGAATGTTTAGTGCTTATTCAGAAGTGAATACCCTCAGGTGGGCATTGCTATGCGATACAAAGTCACATACTTTTTCCAGAGTTCCTTGTTCTTCATTTGATAATCATTTTATTCAAGCCCCTAACAAACTCATTTCAAAACATATATGTGTGTATTCTTTGCCTTGAACAGCTTCTTTTAAAAACAATGTGAAATATCATTGTGATGTTAAATGATTTTCCCACAGGGATGATTTTTTAGCACCGTAGTTTTCAGAGCCATCCTGGCACTTTATTGTTACAAGCTTAGGCTAACATTAGCTGATGTCCTCATATACTGAACTGCCCCACTTACAGAGCATGGTTGCTTTTTCTCTTACTTCTTTAATTTTTTTATAACAGTAGAGAATATCCTTATATCATTAAATTCATGGTATACAACCTTATATTTAATCTACCTTGATCTAGTCCTTTCGTGTCCCATGAACAAATGAATTACCATTTGTCTAGGTGGAGTATGTCAACTACATGGTGAAGCTCTGTCTTTGTCACTGTACTAGTTTTTGGGAGAAAAATACTTGACACCTGGCTTTTAAAGGGAGGAGAGCATTATTTTTGCTCATGCACAGTGACTTGTATTTGTCTCTTCTAGCCAAACCCCATGTCCTATAAGCAAGTTAGCTATAGCACCCACATGACCTAGTCTACCAAAAACAAGTGACTTGGGGCAATTTTAGATTCAAACCATAACAAGCTCCTTTACTCAAGTATGTTTCTTGTCCAACATGCAAGTATTTCTCTAGAATACATTATGTATAGACTACACTGTGCATTGGCCCTAATTGATATGCATGGTAACTAGGATGAGATGAAAAGAAATGTTCTGAGGAAAGAGTGTACTGTTCTATAAGGCAAGGACCTCTGCATAATCTTTGAAAAAAATGTGAGAGTGATGGAGAGAAATGAACCACTTTTAAAGTTCTAGAGATTGCTTATGAAACCTCAATCATTCTTGAGTGCTCCATTCCAGTTATTTCCACCCAAAGCTTTAGAGTCTCACTTCTTCCCAAACTAAGCCCTAATTTTGCAGATTACAATTGCTTGTATGGACAAGTGTGCCTTCTCTGGAGCTCTGCTTTGCTTATAATTAAGTTCTAGGCAGGATTTTATCATTTCTAGCTTCTGGCAAAACAGAAAAGCAGATAAAAACCTCCTTTTCTTCCTCTAGTTCATTAATAGCAAAAGCAACTGCCATTCTTAATCCAATGTCCTTATAACTGCTGCATTTCCACAACCTGTCAAAGATCTGAGATATTGCACATGCTGTGCATTTACTTTCATTGATTTTCTCTCCCAATCTGCAGTTGATGAACATTTTTAATAAACTGCTTTTTATTGCTAAAGTATGCCTGTCTCTATCCCCAGTCACTACCCATGATGGAGCTCCAGTTTCCATCCAGCTGGGAATGATCTATCTAGCTCCAAAGTCACATTTTTAGACTTCATTCCTTACCAATTCTGCTCACAAGTATTTTTAGTTGAGTTCCTGTAGACATAGTTTTAAGGAGGAAATGTGTGCAGGAAGCTTATTCAAGGATGTTCACAGGGATACTTGGGAACCAGTGATTGAAGTGGGTAGAATGAGAAACTGATCTACAGCAGAGAACATATATCTTGACTGAACCCAAGGGAAGCCCTAGAACTGGATGGCTCCTAAGAGTTATTGCCATGGAGAACACAGAACTTAGCATTTTTTCCCTAATGTAAGCGTGCTGTTCTGGATGCATGGACATAGCTTTAGGAGAGATGTCATTCAGGCAATACCAAAAGAAGTACATACCTATGAGCACTCAGCATCCAATCTTCTCTGAAGTGGATCATTCCATGGAGAATAATGTGAAGATGTGATTCATAGAGACAGCATCTCTGACACAAAGGAAAGACTAAAACTTGATAAGTTAAAGCCTGATAGATGCAATCTAAAAAATGTTATTATTCTGCATTCATGTATAATTATTAGTTTGGTTGTAAAATACTAGCCAAAGCAATTTTATTCCCTCTCAGGTTTTGTGTATTTGGTTTTGTTTATGCTCTTTTGTACTGGAAATTGAACTTAGGACCTTACATTTGCCAGGTGGACTCTGTTACTGAGCATTATATCTAGCCCCTGTCTGAATTTTATATATTTTTAATTAATTCCTTATTTGGTACAGAGGCTTGCTACACAGCTTGGACTCTTAGTAATCCTCCTGTCTCAGCCTACCCAGAATTGGGATTAAAGGTGTGCACCACACCTGGTTTCTAAGCCAGCGTGGCAAGCCTGGGCTTCTGACACTGGCATAGCATGTGCTACCGGGGATCAAACCTGGGTCCTTGCGCTTGCCAGGCAGGCAGTTAGACGATCAAGCTACTTCCCTAGCCCTCTCTGACTTTTAAAGTGTTGCTCAATCACATTCTAAATCCAAAACATGTGTTAGAAAGCTTCTGCAATGGTCCTATGTAATCTCTCCTCTTGTTATCCATCTTTGTATTTCCTTTCCTTCCAGTGTGGCTCAGATCTAGTTATTTACTTCTAATGAGTAGAACATGACAAAAATAATGGACTGGTACTTCTGTTCTAGACAAATGTACCATGGCTTCTTCTTGGGACACTCACCCTAGTGAGTTTAGATGCACGTTCCCTACCCGACCCCCCCCCACACACACCTTGAGGGACTACAGCTTCACTCATACCTCGAGTAAGTCAAGAACACCTCAACCAAGTCCTACCCGTTCCCGACATGGTGAGACTGTGAGATAATAGATACACATTTTTGATCTGCTAATTTGTGGTATAATTGGCTATGCAAGAGTAGATAATGTTGTAATTTTAATGTGTCTTCCCAACAAATATATATTCGAGACCTACTTGTCAAGCAAGTTTTATGAAGTAACAACACTGTTTGAAAGTACTATCCCAAGAAGGCACAGGATACAGCACTTAGTATTTGTGCCCCAAGGGATACCAGCTGTTCTAATGCCCTGACTCTGACTGTACAAGGGTTTGAGGCTGTGAGTTCCACTTCCTGCCCTGCTGTCTCCTCTGGCTCTCATTACTTCCACCATGGCATGACAAAAACAAAAAGTTTGACTTGATGTTGTACCGTAATATGGTACTTCTTACCCTCCAGAGATGTGAGAAATGAATTTCTTATTAAAATAATTTAGTTACTTGTAGGTAACACAAAGCCAACTAACAGTAATTACAGATGCCCAGTACTCCCATTGATATGTTCACACTATTTTGTTTCTGAAGTTTTATATAAAACTGTATTCTCAACCTCTTGCTCTATTTCTGTCGCTATAATTTTGAGGGACATTTTTCTTTTTAGAATTCTTAATTTTTACAGGGTAGACATCAGATCTGTTTTCATCTATTGTACTGGATGCTATTTTGAGCTCTTTGCATTAAGTATTTCATTTGTGTAGTTTTCTTAGAATGATTTGGTTTTCATTTTCTTTACTTCCTTTTATAACTTGATATCTTTTATAATTTTGGACCAATAGGATTATTTTTTGGAAATTATTTCCTAATGGGAAAGCTAATGGCTTTCTACTTGTATTTCACAATGCTTCCATCTGAGATATTTCCTCATATATTTTTAAATCGTTCTACTATTAGGTCTTAATTGCTCCTAAATTATTCTAAGAGTTAAAATTTTTTTTATAAAAGCCGGCCAAATAGCTCAGTGGTTTAGAACACCTGGCTAGGCAGATGCAGGTGCATGGGATTTGATCTCCAGCATGTTGCACTGGCCCACCCTTGGAGCGTGCTGAGACAGCAATTGAGACTGGGTGTGGTGGTGCAGGTCTGTAATCCTAGAATTTGGGAGGCTAAAAACAGCAGAATCACTATGAGTCTGATCTACATAGTGAGACCTTGTACTACAATATATACATATTATGTATTATTATACATATATGCATATACATACACACACACACACACACACACACACATATATATATATATATACATACATATAGTGGTATTTTTGTAACTTCCTATATTATATCTTGAATTAGCATCACTTTACTCTGAATATTAATAATTACAAGGCTTTAACTTCATTGCAGGATGTATTTTGACAACTTTTTTTCTACTTATTTTTCTCCTCTAAAATAAAGCCTGTAAACTGTATCATAGCTTCCAACATTTTTTAAAATATATTTAGGACAGGGTCTACAGAGTCTCACTATCTAGATCAGACTCATAGTGATCCTCCTGTTTTCACCCTCCCAAACTCTGGGATTACAGGCTTACAACACCATGCCCAGTCTCAATCACAGTCTTAGCACGCCCTGGGAAGGGGTGCGGCACAACAAGATGGGGATCGAACCCTGGCCACTGTGCTCTGCTTGAGTAGACTCTGTGGAACTTTCATCCACTGAGTTGTCTGGCCTGTCCTCAGAACTTTCCCTTCCTTCCTTCCTTCCTTCCTTCCTTCCTTCCTTCCTTCCTTCCTTCCTTCCTTCCTTCCTTCCTTCCTTTCTTTCTTTTTCTTTGAGGGCAAACTGAATTAACAATAATGACAGCGTTAAGACATAGTAAGAAAATTTTCATGTGTACCTCATTTTTCATGTGATACTTGTCTCAGAGATGCTTTATATTCTTCTGTAATATCCATGAAATTGTTTATTCCTATACTGTGCTTGCTTAGGAAAGGGCAGTGTCTTAACACAGAGAAGAGTTTTGGGAGCACTTTTCTAATATGCATCTCTGAATCAGTAGTCTGTTACCATACAACTTCAACAACAGTCATCCATACTTGATTGAATAAAACAACAAGTCTACTTACGAGCATGGATTTTTGTGGGTGAAGAATTAAGAAATAGAAAAGATACACAGAGCTTTTCTAGCTGTCATTCTTAAACTTTTCGCTAAGGAAACAGAATAAATGGAGGTGACTAAAAGGAGTAGCAGGCAGTATAGCTGTGCCTGCGCAGTCTTTCACGATGCACAATGCTGATGCTTTAAAAATATGTTTTCTTCAAACATGGTCCAAACTGTGATGTCAAAGTCCAGCTCAGGATGAAACAATCAGGGAGAAATTTATATGTGACCCTTGTGCTACAGTGATCTCAGGGACCTTAAAACTTTTACAGGAGTATAACAGCCTATTCCAGTAAATAACGCAGTACCTACATGGTCTTTTCAATCTTGTGCTAGAAGCTACTCTTACTGAGCTTTCTTGCTTTAAGCATCCATAAGGTTACATCAATTCAAGAAAAGAACATGTAGACTTCTACTGGTAGGAGGACCCATAGAAAATTTGTGGACATATTGTAATAAACACCTTGAGGTTTAATTGCATTTTAACCTTTTTTAGCCAAACCTTTTTCCTAGGGCAACTTTCTACACCTTATTTAGATGTATCAGATTCTTTTATGGTTTTGTTGTGCAAGTTTGAATGTCTCTTATCCTTTGACTAAAATATCAGTCAGTTTTCATATACAACTTCCTTTCCATCAAAAAATATCAGGATGTCTTTTATCTTTTATGTTTTGCCTTTGAAAGTATGTGCTCCTCACCCCCTTAGTTTTTAACTGAAGTTGTTTTCTTCAAAACATGATTTTTCATGTAAGTAACCCTTAGGCAAAACAGTACAGCTAAGTATGACCCTTCAGTCTTCCATTTAAATAAAATATTTTATAAACTCCATAATATTTACCCAAGAAACACTTCAAAAACTTGTTCATTTACTATGTGCTAAGATCTGTGACGTTTCCTTGATATACTTATATTCTTTTGTGTGGGAAATTAACAACTATATCTCATACTTACAATCATTTTATTTCATCAGTGTCTACCACTCATCTCCATGATAACTTGGAGAATAATCTTTCCAAACCCTACAGTAAACTTTTGTTTTCAGAAAGAATCTAGTATCAGCCCCCAGCAGTTGCTCATGATGAATTCTGGGCCTCAGTAACCTTCTAGGTTGACTCAATTTATACAATACCTGTATTCCAGAAAAAGAAAAGCTCCATGTCTATTAGTTTTCATAAACCAAAATCCTTTTTAAAATTCTTGAAGCATTTATTTCTCAAAGAGAACAGTATGATTTATTTTACAAAACATGTATCTGTTTTATCTCATATGACATTCAAACTTACTACTTGGAATTTGGGGCATTTGCACTCAATAAATTTATATTGATGTATTTTATCACAAATGCTCGTCTCAAAAGAGTCACTATGAAAGAGTAAATCAGAATGGGTAAAAAAGGAAGAGCACTGAAATCTCTGAGTAAAATGAAAATTCCAAATTTGAGGTGAGTTAGTGGTAAAAGCCTGGACACTCTGATGTAGGCACATGCCTGACTTTACTCTGAAGCCTCAACAAAATAATTTCCTGTGGACTACAGTCTCTACTGTGATGTCACGTCCCTTACCACCTCAGAGTAATAGTAGTAGCATGTGGCTGCTGTGGGGCCCAGAGCGCCTCACATTGTACTTTTGGCTGTGACTTTGCAGAAAAACATTGCCTTTGTGGAGTATTTTGGGTGAGGTACTGTAGAAATTTCAACAGAATTGGATAGCTCAGCATGCTTTCTCCTTAGAAGTGGGTGGACAATATCTTTCTATGAGAAACCTGGAATATAATGGTAATCAACAGTACTATCAGCAGTATAATAATGGATGTAAACAAACAATACATATATTTTTAACATTTTTTAAGAGTTTACTACAATTACTCAGAATCCAATATGGTCCAAACAATCTCCACAAATTACCTAATATAAATCTAAGGTAATGACTTCTCTCTAGGCCACAAAGCTGGTACTGTATTTGAAAGAACTACATCTGCCTCATTTTTGTCTTAAATGAAGACCTATAATTCTCAGACTCACTTGAGGCCTCCGTTGAAAGTATTGAAACTCTCATTTGAACTTACTGAATGGAATCTTCAAGGAATACACCCATGAGTCTCTAATTTGTATACTGAGCAGGCATAGGTTTTATCTTGTTTAGTTCTGTTTTCTTCACTCTAATGGCACATGTGGGCACACGGGAGCAGGAATAGGGCCTGCTTGTTCAGGGGAAGAATTTGTTTCTGATAGTGTGGTCCCCACATCTTCTTTTTTTGTAATGTATTTAGTACAGAATCTACAGGGTCTCACTAAGCAGATCGGACTCATAGTGATCCTCCGGTTTTCAGCCTCCCACATCCTGGGATTACAGGTGCTCACCACCATGACCAGTCTCAATCACCCTCTCAGGGCACCTCTGCGGCAGGGTTGACCTGGAACCCCACTTCTTTTTCACTCCCTTGAAAGCACTTTCCTACCACACACTGTCGTGTGACATCCTTCCAGAAGTCTCCAGAGATGTCATTTGCTGACGTTTGTCACAGCCCTCTCCATATGGCCCAAGATCTTTCCAGGTGAATCTCACTACACAAGATTTTTAGGCCTTTCTGCTCTGCAGTAACATGGTTCTATTTTCTTCTTTATCTGTTCTCCCTTTGTCTGTACTTCTAGAACAGGACAAACATACTTCGGGAAGGATTCCTGTAGAATAATGTAAGGTCTAATTATGTGATACTTCAGGTAACTTCTAAAGACATCTGTTAGAGGATAGTGTACTATAGTTGAACATTTTTTTCTACTAAAGTCAGCTAGCAATAGAAAGCATTTATGTTAATCAAAATAGACTGTGGCAACTCAAAAAATGCAATTTTGCTGATTTTTTGCTTACAATGATTTATATCTCTTTCAATAAGCATACCTACCTTAGTTTCCAGAAGACACTTGGAGTTTTCCTAGAATTTGGCTTATGGGTTATTGTGTATATTCTTTAAAGAAAATTTTAAATCCAATATATACCGTCCAAAGTATTTTATGGAAATTTTGTATATAATTTGAAATCGTTATATTTTGTTAGTAAAATATACAGAAGTAGAAAGTAAATCTCTCAAACTACTCTTCTAAAAGTTAAAGCAAGAGGCTGGGACTATTTTTAGAAGGCTGTATAACAGGAATGATTACGAAATGTTTAAAAATATGATCTTCTCTAGAGGCACACACAAGCCACAGTCTTTTTCTCTGGGAAAAATAATCATCATGCTTGTTATCCCATGAAAACTCATCTTTCCTTGTACAGCTGAAATGAGGATTTGATCTCTCCTTTGCTATAAGTGTCATCAGTCCAAATGAGGCTGTTACCCTAACTCAAAGTAACGTGGAAGAATAAAACAATCAATCTTCATCATATTGCTGCACTTTCGACAGTTAATTTTCTAGAGTAATTTGTCATTGTGATTTGTCTGAATTCGTGTCAAAGGTTATTGACTGAAGTGCCACCTCATCTTTTCAGTCAATCTATACATACGGGCAAGTATGGGCAGAGGCTAATGGCCCTCTCACTGAGGGGATGAAATTGTCCAAGTTAGGCAGCTGATAAGAGGCAGAAATATCTATTGTTCCACCCATTTCTTGTGGTAGCATTGATTTAGAGTCCATCTAAGAAACTTCACTTAACTTTCTAAGTCCTTTTCCTTTATTTTTTTCAAAAGTTAATCCACATATTAGAATTTTTATCAAGACATTTAGTAACACTTCATGCACTTCGTTTTTTAAAAGATCTGTCTCACTGGACACTAATAGTAACTATAAATATTTTTTTGTTTTATAATTCATATTATTACTCTCTGTTGGTTAAGGATCAGATATTGTGAATTTATCTAGAGAAGAGTTTGGAGATTTTAAGATTTCTGGTCTGTCACTGGGTTATAAATTTTGATTGTGAAATGACCAATCTCAGCTCTTAGCTATGAAAGTATTTCCTTTCCATGACTGCCCATAACAGCAGTGAGAAAACCAGGTCACATAATATGGCTAAATATAAATAAAATATTTTGGATAAATATCTGCCTATGCTGTTTAAGGTGGACTACAGTAGTTTAAAGTACACATAGTCTTAAATATACAACTGTATTATTTTTCCCTGGGGTAAATTTTTGTGTATGTGATTTCACTAGGATATTTTCATTTATAAACTTTCTGAAGGCACATCCTCGAATTGGTAAAATTATCAACGATTCCAGCTTTTAAGTAACAGTTGTTAAACTCTCTTGCCACTCATGTGATATTCTGGTACCTTACGTGATAAGCACTTCATGTTTGTGATTAGCCTGTGATGTGGTAGTAGGCTAAGTCCCCAAAATGTCCTGTTCCTTTGATGCCTGTAACCAGTTAGTATGTCAAAAGATACTCTGGAGTTGGAATTAAGATTTAAGACCCTTGGGGCTGGAAGATAGCTCAGTGGTCTAAGCGAGTATGTGGCAAGTGCAAAGACCCAGGTTCGATTCCTGGTACCACATGCTGTGCTGGCCCCAGAATTCCAGGCATGCAGTGATAGCCCCCAAAACCAGGTGTGGTAGTGAAAGCCTGTAATCTCAATGCTGGGGAGGCTGAGACAGGAGGATCACAAGGAGTTCAACCTGTGTAGTGAGACCCTATATCAAACAAATAAAAAAGATTAAAAATAAAATTTAAAAAGATTAAATATTTTAATATGGAACATCATTTTGGATTATCTGGATGGGCCTTAGGAGAAAAAGAAGGAAGTAGAAGAGTGGTCAGAGAGATGTAACAGTAGCACAAGAAGTAAAGGAGATTTAAACAGATTTTCTGAGTAGGAATCTGAAGGAAGAGGTCTGGGATCCAAAAAGTGCAGTTTCTTCTAGAAGATAAGAAAATTCTTAAACTGGCTAATAGCTAGCAAATGGAAGGGAATTCCTCAACTTGAAAGAGCAAAGAAAGATTTTCTAGAGTTTTGGGGGAAAAAATGTGGCTTACTGAAAATGGTATGGTTTGAACATCGTGGGATTCATGCTGTGGGGTTGACTAATAGGACTGCTAGGGTAATAAAATTACATTGTTTATGTTCTTACATTTGTAGCAACGGTATCATGTTATCAGTAGAAAACTAATTAAAAATGGTGAAAGTGAGACAAAATTTCATTGCATGCAGGGATACAACCTAATGGCACAGTGCCTGTCTGGTAAGCACAAGGTCCTGAATCTATTCCTGGTACCAAAAATAAATGAGTAAACAAATAAATAAACAAGAAAATTTCATTACGATTCTTAGTGTGGGAAGCATGTGACAACACTCAGTGTCACAGGCCACTGCAGTGAGTCCAGATCTCCTGCCAGTGTTGCAGCGCGCAGTGGGAAGAAAGAGCAAGAGACAGAGTCAGTGCGCAGCAGGAATCTGGGATGACTTCCTGTTCATGGGGGTGGGCAGAAGAGAGTGACAAGGCACCGGAGCCTTGCTACTTACTCACTGGGGGAACAGTGAGGGGATTGAGTGCGGATGCGCTGGCCAAGTGCAGAGGTGGACAAGGCTTGTAACAGGCTGAGCAAAGCGTTCTGCAGAAAGCAGCTGGGCCCAGGTTAGACTGGTGAGTAACCTGCTCTGGTGCCGCTTCTGGGAAGCAGCCTCCCGTGGTGTCAGGCAGCCCTCAGCAGGGACATTATTTCATATCTTCTCCCCGTAGTGTTACAACTTGTTGAACTGAACTCAGCCGTGGCCGTGGGTGGTGCACAGTGCCGGTCCATCCTCTGCGGCTCACGTCCAAGATCTTTTTAATTTCAATTAAGATCAAACGTATAATTTCATTTTCTTTCTCATGCGAGGATATGCTACTTAGTGCAGTCCACGTGAGAAATAGGCGTTTGTCAGTTTTTATTTAAAATTTGAAACCGTACTTGAAAACTTTACATATTTTCCCCCATAGAACCTTAATACTGATGACAGTCAAGACAAGAATTTGTTGTACTCGCAGCTGCCCAGGGTAATTAACACCTATTTCTTTAAGGTACCTCCTCGTGGCTTGCTTTCTCTATAACTAGTTACACGAGCCACATAACGGGCAAGTTAATCCATTTTTCACCTATGCCATAGTGCTGTCACAAGTAAAAACTCTTTTAGTTTTCTCTTCTCCGAAAGAAAATATTCTAACCCATGGAGATTTTCATGCAGTCCTAAGCTTGTGTAGAACTCTCTCAGTTTATATTATACTTAAGTTATTATAGATAATACCACCTAAGTTTTGTAAAATTTTGTAGTTATTTTAAAAATATAGCAACAAAGTTTAATTTATGGAGATAATATTGTGGCTAGTGGCTTTAACAAAGGCTAAGATCATTGTCATTAGGTGACTGTGAAAAAAAGTAACCTACGCACTAGAAATAGACTTAGACTCTTAGCGCTAGAGATAGACTCATCTGTGAAGTTCAATGAAGCTACTAGGAGGAAAGAAAAATATACAACATGGAAGAAGTCACAGGATAAAGAGGGTGGTGGGAAACAAGGCGTTTTAAAAGATCACAAACAAATCAATTAAAATAAAATCAATTGTCCACTTACAAATATAAAAAAGAAGCCTGAAATGTTATTTTGACATTTAATTGTTAATCGTAGATAAAAAATATTAAATAATTTTTTTTAAATATGAAGTCATGTATTTAGGGATAGTCTTTCAAGATGAACTATGTTACCATAAGAAAAACTGTTACACGGTTTTTATCTTAAAATGTGAGCTGTGGTTTAATTCAGCAGAAACTATTCCCAAGATTGTAATTCCAGTCAATTGATGTAGCACAGGGGAACATCTATAAGCTCACAAGTATGAAAGTTATGTGTTTAACATATTCCCATCCACTTGAACATCCGGTGGTATGTACAAGACTGTCCAATCCTCTGCACAGCTTAAACTATTGGTGGTCTAATGATAATCGCTTTGTTACATTTTACTAATGAAATGAAGAACAAGCCTCCTGATGTGATTATCATACATGTACCGCTGGTGCTCCAAGCCACCCGGCACGGAAGCATACTATTTACAGCCGCATCATTTGCATATTAAGTGTTATCACTATAGCAATCACAGATGAGTAAGAGTACATCTACTATTAAAACAAGTAATAGTAGATGAAGGACTAGATTCTCAACAATAAATTGTTAGATAGACATAGATGAACATGATGAAGTTCTATATCTCTCCTCTGAAAACTCTTGCCTCTTACTGTTTCAGCCTAACATAATATTGAGATGAGAGTTTCTAATTCAAGTTGGTATTTGAGATCTGAAAATGTTAGTGTCATGATAAAAGAATCCAAATCCCACTTGAGGATAGCTGATGACACATTTTGTCCAATTGACAGAAATGAAACAAATTGACTTTTTAAAAATACTTGATTTGAAGATGCAAGTATATGCTTTATTGCAGAAAAAGAAAAAGCAAGGTAAAACATTTTTCATCCAAACAAGGCTGACCTTTTCAAACAAAATCTTGTTGATAAATGTGCATTTCATTTTTCAAGGTAAAATTTAATAAATGTTTTTCATTGGTATTCATGACACAAAATTGCACAGACTATAGAAATGGAGCTTAAAGTAGAATAGACATTTCAAGTTAATAGCACATTTTAACATACTGAGAGAGAAGAAATAAAATGCCACTTTCAAGATAGTTTAATAAAGAAGTCCAAATTAATTAAAAGAAATGATAATTGACACCGTTCCTGGTCCCCACCACAGTGGTTGTTTGGAGAGCACCCTGTCCGCAGCCAGCGAGCCCCGCGGTACCGCTTGTTCGCACCTCGCAGCTTTCTCTTTGTCTCTCATAACCATGTCCACCAACGAGAATGCTAATGCTAATTCTCCAGCTGCCCAACTGAACAGATTCAAGAACAAGGGAAAAGACAGTACAGAAATGAGGCGGAGGCGATTAGAAGTTAATGTGGAACTGAGGAAAGCCAAGAAGGATGACCAGATGTTGAAAAGGAGAAATGTAAGCTCGTTTCCCGATGATGCTACTTCACCATTGCAGGAAAACCGCAACAACCAGGGCACTGTGAATTGGACTGTAGATGACATTGTCAAAGGCATAACCAGCAGTAATCTGGTAAGCCAGCTGCAAGCTACTCAAGCTGCTAGGAAACTGCTTTCTCGGGAAAAGCAACCTCCCGTAGACCATATAATCCGGGCTGGTTTGATTCTAAAGTTTGTGTCCTTCCTGGGCAGAACTGACTGTAGTCCCATCCAGTTTGAGTCTGCTTGGGCACTTACTAACATTGCTTCTGGGTCATCAGAGCAGACCAAGGCCGTGGTGGACGGAGGGGCCATCCTGGCCCTCATTTCCCTCTTGGCGCCTCCCCATGCTCATGTCAGTGAGCAGGCTGTCTGGGCACTAGGAAACATTGCAGGTGATGGTTCAGTTTTCTGAGACTTGGTTATCAAATATGGCGCAACCGATCCACTCTTGGCTCTTCTTGTAGTCCCTGATATGTCATCTTTAGCAGGTGGCTACTTATGCAACCTCACATGCACCCTTTCCAACCTTTGCCGCAACAATAATCCTGCACCTCCCTTGGATGCTGTTGAGCAAATTCTCCCTACTTTGATTCATCTCCTGCATCACAGCGATCTTGAAGTATTAGCGGATACCTGCTGGGCTATTTCCTACCTCACTGATGGTCCAAATGAGCGCATAGAAATGGTTGTAAAGACGGGAGTTGTGCCCCATCTGGTGAAGCTTCTGGGATCAGACACATTGCCCATTATGACTCCTGCACTGAGAGCCAAAGGGAATATCGTCACTGGAACAGATGAGCAGACTCAGATTGTGATAGAAGCAGGAGCGCTTGCTGTCTTTCCCAGCCTGCTCACTCACCCCAAGTCAAACATTCAGAAGGAGGCTACATGGACAGTGTCAAACATCACAGCCGGGCGGCAGGACCAGATACAGCAAGCTGTGAATCATGGATTAGTCTCATTCCTCGTCAGTGTTCTCTCTAAGGAGGAGTTCAAGACACAAAAGGAAGCTGTGTGGGCCGTGACCAATTATACAAGCGGTGGGACAGTGGAACAGATTGTGTACCTTGTTCATTGTGGTATAATAGAACCACTGATGAATCTCTTAACTGTGAAAGATACAAAAATTATCCTTGTTATTCTGGATGCTATTACAAATATCTTCCAGGCTGCTGAGAAACTAGGTGAAACTGAGAAGCTTAGTATAATGATTGAAGAATGTGGAGGTTTGGACAAGGTTGAAGCTCTGCAAAACCATGAAAATGAGTCTGTGTACAAGGCCTCCTTAAACTTGATTGAGCAGTATTTCTCAGTAGAGGAAGGAGATCACAATGTTGTGCCAGACACCACCTCTGAAGCCTGTACCTTTCAAGTGCAGGATGGGGCTCCCGTACCTTTCACTTCTAGGTGTATAGCTGAAGGCGGCGCCTGTTCTTGTTGTGTACTATGTTCAGTGTAAGTTTGTCTTTCTCTACTAAGAACTCTTCTTTTTTTTTTTTTTAATGTGGTTTGTCATTGTAGCACTTTTTACAAGACTATACTTGAACAGTTCCAGACTGTACATACTATATGAAGCTTGTCCTCTGGAGGGGGGTTTCTTATTTCTATGTGGCATTTCCTATTTTGCAGTGTCCTGTAAATAAAGATTAAATCCAAAAAAAAAAAAAAAAAAAAAGAAATGATAATTGAGTGCTAAAATTTTCGTTACTTCACTGAGATATTGAAAATGCTATAAAAACTTTATTTTGGTGACCGGAGTCACCATGATGTTAGATGTCACAGTGATTTCAAATGTGGCCTTTCTCAAAATGCTATACTCTCAGTCAGAGTGACCTTCCCAATATTCGCTGAAAGACATCAGCACCAGAGTGGGTCTGGGCCAGCCTGAGAGCCTTAGGATGCTCATTCCCAACCGGATGACTGCCCCCTAGTCAAGGTGGTCTACGTGAAAGCCAAGGCACAGTGAACTTCCAAAACGAGCAGAGAAGAGATTGTTCTCAAACCTCTGATTTTTCTGTGAATGTCCATATTCTGTGTCCTTATTTCTTCAGAACAGTCCTTTCATGCAGCTCTCACGCTGCGTGTTTTCCTCCTCTAGCCTGGATTTATTCAAGATTCCTGCATTTCTATAACAAGATCCCAAACAAAGAATTAGCATTTACTTGACATAAAATCTTTTCTGCTTTTTAAATCAATTAGTACATCTTCAATACTAAAAATACATTCCATTTTTTCTTTTTTTAAATTTTATTGTTTTTCATTCCAGTTTTTCAAATGAACTCTTATTTGGATATAGACTCACAAAGGGCTAGAATGTGTTTATTAGCATCAATTACCCTTTTAGTGGGGGATTTGTTTTTGATCAGTTACTAAGGAGGCAGGAGAAGTCATCAGCATCAGAGTGCTCAGATCATTAAATCACCAGAAATAAAGACAATGGGAGAATTTACTAAATTTTTATTTCAGAAGTTTGTGGAAATATGAAAATAAATCTAGAGTGCCAACAAAGGGTTCAGAAGAGACAAGAGAGGACAGGAGAAAGTTGCTGCATAAGGCAGAAGGGAAGGAATTAAATTTGGGGAAATGTCCCATGGGTATCAATTACAAGATTTTAAATTACTCTAATTGTTTTTTATATAATATTTTTCTATCACTATTAATATTTGATGTTTCCACATAGACTTTTTATTTTATTTTTTTGAAGAACAAATAACAATGAGACAGTTTTAGATCAAATTAACAAAAGAGATTCTATAATTAATACATTTCAAATTGTTTTTGTAATGGTTTGTTATCGTACAAGGTGCATACATGATATTCTACTTACAGACACTATTAGAACATATGTCTCTAATCAATGAATTAAGAAAATGTAGCTATATATATATATATATATATATATATATATTATATATTTTTTTTTTTTGTCTTTTTGAGACAGGGTCTCACTGTGCAGTTCAGGCTGGCCTTAAGCTCACTTTGTATCTCAGGCTGGTCTTGAACTCACAACAATCCTCCTGCCTCAGCCTCCCGAGTGCTGGGATTATAGGCCTGCGCCACCACGCCTGGCTTATATTTATATTTTTAAACCTGAATTATAGCACAGTTTCAATAATTAATACTTTCTACCTTGTTGTCTCCCTGGTGGTTGTCCATAGGACTAGAAGCCAACCTAATATCCTATCCAACAATTATCAGTGCAAATCTTGCTTCTCATAGAATTATGCCGAAGCACTGCATATTTATCCTAACTGTACTGTTTATACAAACACATCATGGTTCTTCCTTTGTATGCCCCTTTATTTGTCTAGACCTATCAAAGATGGGCACTCCATTGTCATTAAACAAATTTAGGTGCCTGAACTCGGTGACAAAATCAAGCACAGTTCAGCAGTCCACAATAATAGTGAGTTATCTGAAGAAGTTGTTGACTATAGCCATTTACAGCTCAACTTATTATTATGGCCCCACGTTATAAACCCCATTTCCATACTTTTCTGCTGGATAGTTTTCACCGAGATAAAGCAAGACCTATAACAACAAAAATGTAGCTTTTGTATCTGATAATGTCAGTTAAGTCCCCTCAGGGTTTATCTTGTAATCCTGTCCCTCACTGTAGATCCTTTGTCTGTGTCATCCATGTGGATGAGTCACAGCCAATGCCTGATCAGTTTGCTCTCTGTGAGAGCCTGAGAGAAAGTTTTCTCTCCATGTGACTCTCCTCAGGCATATTATACATCATCAACCTCTTTCCTCTGTGGCTCCATAATCTCCTTGATCAGAAAATTTGGGGCACAACTGAGTTTCATGATGTTACAGTACAGGTTCTCCTATGTCCTGAGTCTTTGCTGACCTTGAAAGGCTAGGGCCAAAATGTTGGCTGACCTTATAGCCCTTCTATTTCTTCAACTTAGGTTGTTAACCATCCAGAAGAAAAGGTGATTACTACATGCAGCATATTCCCTTCAGTTTGCCCTAACTATCTGACTCAATTCTTTTTAGTTGCTGTTGTATATTTCTATTTGTATTTCTTCTTTTGATTTCTTATACTAGGGAGACCATACTATATTTGTACATGTGTGTCTGGTTTATTTCACTTATGAGTATATGTTCAAGTGGCATCCAGTTCAATATAAATGCTTCAAGTTTATCATTCTTTATAGCTGAGTAATACTTCATTCTATAGAAATACCACATCTTTTTCAACCATTCCTCATGTGACGAACATCTTGGTTGTTTCTAAGATTTTGCTAACACAAATTGTGCTGCTTTAAATATAGGTACATATATATCACTATGATATAATGTTTTCAGTTCCTCTGGGAAAATTCCCAGTAGGGGGATAGCTGGCTTGAATGGGCTTTCCAGTCGTACTCTTTCATAGATTTATTAGCTTCTTTAATACTGTTTTCTGAGAAGTGTGTATTCATCTCAGATGCCCATTTCTGCATTGGGCATAGACACTTTTTAAATGGCTAGAAAATATAAATTAAAAAAACAGATAAAAGGCGTTTTATATTTGGGAAAACCAAAAGACTTTACAAAAATAAATAGGTCATAACTACATATTATAGTACAATAGCTGGCTTCTTGAAAACTGCAGAACATTTTGCCATCCAGCTTCTCTTTGTACATTAAAGATAATGGGGATTAGAATCATTTTAAGTAGTACTAAAGAGATGATGAAATCTCAGCTGGTTCCTGGATTAAACACAATAGTATGCTCATTTCTTTCTGAAGGATTTGCAAGGATCTCTGAATGTCTTTGATATTATGAGTATCAATTCTGAGCAACCACAGCAAAAACAAACAAAAAAAGTGACCATCTTTTGAAGTGATTCAGAAGGGCACAGAATTAAAGGATGAAATAAATAAGCAATCAAGTCATGAGAAAAACTGGAACTGAAATACCTTTGTGGTAGGGGAGTGCCTTCTGCAACCTTCCTATAAGAAATCTTTCTTTTGAAATATGTGGCATCTTTTTTAGATTTCAGTTCCTAAAAGAAAGACAGTAATTGTCCAAATTTGGATATGCCTTTCCCTTTGGATGACAGAAAGGAGATAACTTAATTTATTTGCTGCTCAAGACAATTTTTAATGGAGTTGAAAGATGCAAAGCAAAAAAGCAAACTTGGGTTCTGTTTTTAAAATAAAGTGGTCATGGATATGAGATAAACAAAAATAACACAGGTCCTATGGGACTATCTCTTTTGTAATTCATTTGTTGGTTGTTCTGTGCATTTTAAAATTGGTTTGATTACAGGCTGTCGACAGTTCCAAAGCCTGTTCTTTATTTCTATATAGAAATGCGTTACACTGTAGTGCAGGTAATACCTGTCACTTCAAAGTATGGGAAAAATTCTGGTGAAATATTTAGATACTATATAAATATTTGAAAATTTTAACTTGATCATTATCTCAATTTCTATAATATTATTATTGTATACATCTTTGTTCAAAAGGTAGTTTTAGTTCCCTGAGTGATCACTAATTTCATTGAAACTGAAGAAGGCTTTTCTTCTATTAGCTGTCCTAAAATGCACTGAAACATACTGTCATAGTGCAGATCTTGAGTATCTCCCATATGTTGAAAGCTTATTCTCAGGACTACTGGGAAGTGCTGATCCTTTACCAGGCAGTACCTAGAAGAGCAAAGTTAGGTCGCAGGTGTGATCCTGAAGGGGAACATGCGCCTGGTCCCTGCCTGCCTCTCTGTTTTCCCCCCTGGCTGCTGCGAACTGAACAGCTTCCTCTTCCACAGGCACTTCACCCGTTGTACTGCTTTGCCGCCATCCTAAAACAATGAGTCAATTGATCGTGAATTAAAATTTTTGAACCAGCCAACTAGGATAAAACTTACTTTCTCAAAATTTGATTAGCAATTTTGTCTTTATGACAAAAGCAGGGAATCTGTATCAAGAAATGGGATTGTTGTAGTATGCCTGCGATAAGGTACAAAAACCTCTTTGTGGGTGGAGCTTGAAAAAGTTGGACAAGTGGGCTAACGAGGACCTGGAACGGGCAAGCAGAGTATGGATAACTCTGATGAGGATTCAAATATTAACATGTTCATAGGAGTACAGATGATAAAGGTTACACTCGTGAGGCTTCAGAGGACACCATGAGTATCACTGTGAACTGAACTAAAGGACATCCGAGTTAGGTGTTGGCAAAGAATTAAAATACAGGACGTTCATGTCCTGAAGCTGTGAGAAACTGAGTTTATTTGCAGGACAAAAAGTTCAAAGCAGCACAGCATTCAGGTAGCAGTAGAGATGTCACTGACCAGGTTTAGCTAGGTTCACCATGGTAAAGGGGAAGAAAAAGCAGGATGAAAAATTTATAAAAAATGCAGTTTGGCTAGGAAAATAGCATGGATATGGGTACTAACAAAAAGGTGTATTTACTAATGAAATTAGCATCATTATAAAGCGGTCAAGTACTTTGTACCAGGACAGCATGAAAGATGCCTTAAAGGCATCTTATAAGTGTATAGGAATTCTCAAGGGCCCAAGGATATAGCTCAGTGGCAAAAGTGCTTGCTTGGCAAAAATAAGATCTGAAGTTTAATCCCCAGTACAAAAACAAAAACAGTAACAACAAAAAAATATAAAAAACAAAAAGGAGTTAATTATAAGAATTCTTATACACGTAAATGTAAGCTCTTTACAGACCTTCATTTCAAAGGAGAACCCACTGGCACATGCCTCATAGAAGGATGCCTAAGGCATTGTTTTCCCTGGATTTCACCAAATGCAGCCAAGAAGGCACTCAAAGCATACTTCTGCTTGTGGTTCAAGGGGACCCTTATACTTTTTATACCATCCTCAGACCTTGGCATGTTCCAAGTGATACTAACTTTACAGAACATGCAGAATGGAAGAGTGATGGGCATACAGAGGGTGCCACCAAGATTTAAAACAAAACAAAAAAAAAAAACAAAACTAAGAACAAAGGCAGTGTGAGACAAGGTCAAACTTGCTGCAAGCAACCACCTCATAGCTATGAGTGAAAAAAAAAATGTGCAGTAGAGACCCCAGGAAGTTAGAGACTATAGAAATATGGAACATCATTGCATCAGCTACAGAAAGTGAGCAGAGCCAGCTGAAGAGGGCACTCCTGTTGCCTCCAACTGGAAAAGCCAAAATAGTAGGGCTGTCCAAACCCTTTTGAGCTAGCACTCATGTGCCTCAGTGGCTGGACATGGAGCTACAGTGAGTTTTATTTTTACATTAAACTAGTTACTTCTTTCTTTTTCCCCTTTTCCCTTATTGAATTGTAGTGCTTATCCTATGCCACATACTTTGGAAGTATTAAACTTGTTCTTTCAGTTTTTACAAGGACTGACAGATTAGTTTTGTTAGGGTTTTGGGGTGGTGTAGCAAAGAGTTAGAAAATATAAAAGAAGCCTTTATTAACTCCAAAGACATGGAGAGGATCGAGGCCAGATGGACAGATCCTCTGACCTAAGACAAAGAGAACTGAGACTTTTATGGACTTAGCTAGGGGTAGAGTTTGAGGGTGATGTTTAGAAATACCCAAAGAGCTGATTGGTGGCCTTCCCTGTGGCAGCAGAAAAGGTGAAAGGAAATTGCACCCTGGGCTTGGCTGGAGAAGAAAAGGGGAGGTGTTCTCTGGGAAGATACATTTGAGTTGGACTTCTGAGCAATGTTAGCACTGTTGACACTTTGCAGGTGTTGGAAATGGGCTGAGAGTGTTTTGCACTGTGAGATAGATATGAGCCCTTGGGGTCCAGGTGTAAAATGCTGTAGTTTGTATTTGGAATGTTGCCTAAAGATTCATGTGTTGAAAAATTCCCCCGGTGACCCATTTTTATCTAGGTTCTACCTCCTGACAGAACATTTATCTGTGAACAGCAGTTATTAATTAATCTCATGATAAGTACATTCCTCTCCAATATCCAATAACTTCTCCAGGTGTCTCTAAATCCTACCAAGTTGACAACTAAGCATAACTGTCATATATATGATAAAATACTCTTCAGAAATAAAAAATAAAGAAATAGACTACCAGTACATGAAACAACATGAATAAATCTTGAAATTACTAGGCTAAGCACACAAAAAAGAGACTCAACAGACTACATACCATGATTTACTGTAGTGACTGAAAGTAGATCAGTGGCTTGTAGGATCTGGGTGTGGGGAAGGAGATTGAATACGAAGAAGCAGTGTTTTGTGGGTGATGCAAATATTTTATGTTTGTTTTTTTATGGTTAATGCCTATCTGGGATTGCCAAATTTTAAAATAGAAAAAAAATTGTTTGTAAGATTTACTTCAATAAACCCTTCTCTAAAAAGTTAGAAAGCCCTAATTTTCATAACACACTAAGCTGACAGCTGCCACTAATTTCTGAAGAGAAAGTATCAAGCTCCCAGTGCAAACAAACAAATTGCAAGACCACAGTGGAAAAGAAAAGCAACCATTTATAAATATAGCAGATGCAATCAAACCTTACGATATTCCCTAGGAGCTCATCATGTTTTTCTGTTAAGCTCAGAGCTTTTTATTCTTTTCATTCAAAGCAATAGAAAATTTTTATCTGGGGGTTTTCTCTAGCTGCTGGAACACATACCACTGACCTACTAGGCAGGACTGAACTGGCCCAAATTTACCATTGCACAAGAGCTGCTCTCACCTACAGCTCTGTCACAGTTAGAGAGTCAATTCCTTAGCTCTCTGGCTACCTCCTCTGTAGGCTCCCACTAGGACTAAGCTGCACTCAGTCAGACGTGGTACTATTTATTCTTTTCTCTACCTCCTTCACTTCCCTATTATGTTACTGGTGCTTCCCAAATGACATTCTTAGAACAGCTCTTTGAGAGGACCAGCCAAATAGCTTAGTGGATTAAAGAGACTGAAAGCAGGCACAGGGGCCAGGTGTTAGATCCCCAGGCCTGCCATTCTGTCCCCTTCCCTGAGGTGCACTGAGATAGCAATTGAGACTGAGCATAATGGAAGGTGCCTGTAACCCCAGCTCTTGGGAAGCTGAACACAGGCAGATCACTAGGAGTTTGATCTAGGAGAGAGAGAGAGAGAGAGAGAGAGAGAGAGAGAGAGAGAGAGAGAGAGAAGAAAGAGAGAAAGAAAGAAAGAAGAAAGAAAGAAGAAAGAAAGAAAGAAAGAAAGAAAGAAAGAAAGAAAGAAAGAAAGAAAGAAAGAAAGAAAGAAAGAGAAAGAAAGGAAGGAAGAAGTTTCAATTCATGATCGGCAGGTTCAAGTGCATGCATGCCATGGTAGAAGAGCCTGATTCAGAGAAAGCTGCTCATTTCACATTGGCCAATGCATAGAGAGAAGAGGGAGCTGTAACTTTCCTTCTCATGACCCCAGTGAAGGTCCTTTGCCAAACATATCTCACATCCTCATAACAAAACAGCTATGAATGCATCAGTGGCTTCCTTTCAATCACTTTCCAAAGTTCTCCCATGAACACAGCAAAAATTTGAAGTTTATTCAAGACCTAAACCACAATATTTTCCCCTTGACCCTTAAAAAATACGTTCATTTCATGCAAAATCCACTTAGTCCACTCATAAGAGTTGCCAAATTCTTGATGATTCCAATGCTAGTGAAGAGTCCAAGTCCAAGTCTTCTTTGAGACACATGTCAAACTCTTAACGACAAACTCTTATAAAATTACAAATGAAACTGGAGTGCTTTCAATATGCAGGGGAATAAGATATGCATTCCTAATCCATAAAGGAGAAATAAGGTGATACAAAGAATTGGAACCAAAGCAAGACTGAGACCTTCAGGGAATACATTAAATCTGGTAGCTCCACGTCCAGCACATAGGACATGCTCTGGCAAGAGGTGAGCTTCAAAGGGTTTGAGCACCCTCACCTACATGGCATTGCTTTTTGGCAGTCCTTATGACCTGTCCTTGGACTGAATCTGCTTCCTGCCTACAATATTTGTTGCCAGAAGCCGTACCTTCTTATCATTTCCAACTTCTTGGGATGTCCACTGTACTTTCAGCTACAGTTTGACAGTGTCATAGATTGTCCTTTTGGGGGCATACTGCTTGGCTTTCCAGGTTTTTTTCTGAACTCCAGGCAGAAGACTTCATTGCCCTCATTAACTCTCACATTTTGCATATCTATAAAACCATCACTAATTGGATGATGCTGAGGTAGATGGGAACTCAAGCAGAAAACTTGCTCCCGTGGATGATGACTACTGATGCCTCTGAGTGCCCGGATGGCTGGATTTTAGTAAGCTGTTTTTAAGTTGATTCTGAATAATCAGGTTTCCCTGAGCTCTCCTCCCAAAATAGTTCTTCACTTTTATACTTCTGAATTTTCAGAGGGTGGGAATCTTTTGAATTTTTAAAGCATCCTCCATCTATCTTTCCTATTGGCCTGAGGTAAAGTACTTGGCTTCTTTTTAATACTAATTTTGCCCAAATATGTTTTCCTTTCTCCTAAATTTGAAAATTCTTTCCGGTGAAACCACAAGTGGGATTTTTTCTCTGGATTAAGATTTAATTGACAAGGACTAGGGATATAGGTCAGCAGCATAAGCACCTGCCTGGAAAGTGGAAGGTCCCAAGTTCAATCCCTGGCACCACAAAAAAAAAAATTAATGTATAAGTAGATTTTTGCTCTTAATTCTCAGTATAGAACAAAAGTGCCTATATCACAACCTGAAAATTGGGCTGTCTTGAAATTTCCTCCATCAAATAAATTAGTCTACTACCCATAATCTCAGTTTTCTAAAATCACCTGAATGCAAGAAAAATGTAGATAAATTTTGTGCCAGAATATAACACATATAGTCTCAAGTCTCATTGCCAGTGGAATCCTTGATTCTCATGGAAACCTTCTCAGCCTTGATTTTTACTCTATGGACTTTAATCTGCTCTCACCAGAGATATAAGTAGTGTTAATGAAAAAAGAAAAAAAGTTCCATAAAGAGGATAAAAAAATAAAAACTATATCTACAACTTCAGTTCATTTGCATATTATATACAAAATTCAACTAAGGTAGCCAAGGTATGGATTGAACTTAAGTGTTTATCAGTGGATGGAACATGGGTGAGTCAGGGGAATGTTATGCTATGTGAAATAAACTGGAACAGAAAGACAAATACTGTGTGATTCAATTATACATACTATATTAAAAAATCAAACTTGAGTAAACTAAAGGTAAAATGACATATACTAGAAACAGAGAGTGGAGGGTGTAGGAATTAAGAGGTTTTAGTTCAAGGATACAATGCATCACTCGGATGAAAGCAGTGAGTTATAGAGGTCTGTTCCACAACCAATTTGATTACAGCTAATGACATACTATATTATAATGCAAAATGACTAAGACAGCAAATTATTTTCAAAGAAAATAATAATTATATGATGAAATATATTATTGGAGTAGCTTGACATATATATAATATATATATATATATAATTCATTATATATCATATAATGTTATATATATATATATATCAAAATAGTTCATTATATATCATAATATATACAGTTCTATTTGCCAGTTAAATCTTAATAAGTTTCAAAAATTGTAGATGTTCAGATAACTGAAAGAATGTGTGTGATTGTGTTATGTGACGAAAACAGAAAATAAGTATCTCAAGTATTTAGAAGGAAGGAATGTCTAAGGAATGTCATATTGTCACTATAAGGATTGACCCTACAGGACCAGATGGACGATGTACAAGCATATTATACAGGAATGCAGGATATACCTCTGCACTTGGGGATGCAGGGGTCACTAAGAGATATCTTCAATTTAATCCCTATATCAGCTTGACTATAATAAAAGTACCAGTCTCAACAAGCTCATTATGAGCTTCTTCTTCCTCTGTAGTTTTATCTTGTTGTCTCGACAGAGAAGGGAAAATATTCTTCACATCTGGAGAGTCTGATTATGGGCTTTATTTTAATGACAGTTACCAATCCAGTACAATATAAGAATAGTTAGCTGAATTTCTTAATCACATGTGCACACTTGGGGAAAGCATTGTTTCCATAGTGTTATGATTATAGTATCTAGTAGTCCCCCGAAAGCCTCATGCAGTCAGTGGCTACTTCTAGAGTTTGTGATTAAATCATGATCAAATTCTGGGATTATAACTGTGAGTGCTACACCTAGCTTGGGGCAGATAATCTGCACACAAATGTGATGAAAGGAGAGAGGCTTGTTAGCAGCTGCAGCTGCTGCTCTTCCCTGTGAGCTTTACTGTTTGCTGCCAACATGAACAGCTGCCCACTGCCATGTGCCACTTGGAGCCAGCAGAGTATGGACTGAAACCTCAACTAACTATTAGCCAAATAAACCTGCTTTCCTTTTTTAATTTTGGTGTTGGGCACTTTGTCCCAGCAACGAGGAAAAACTAAGATATACAATAAGAATATTTATTTATTTTTATTTTTAAAGAGAATACAAAAATATTAAAACAACATACACACAATTACAAATGATATGAAGCTCTCTCCTCAGAAAACTGTTCTGGTTCCCTCTACCTGGGTCCCTGGCTCTGCAACTCCATCCTGCACTCATGCTAAGCCAGAATACAAAGCATGAATCCAGAAGAAAAGTTCAATCTGGAAATTTCAATGCTGCTAAGATTGCAGATATCATTCAAACATATTTGGGCCCCAAGTCCATGATGAAGATGATTTGGATCCAATGGGAGGCTTTGTGATGACCAATGACAGCAATGCCATTCTTTGAGAGATTCAAGTCCAGCATCCAGCAGCCAAGTCAGTGACTTAAATTAGTAGGAAGCAAGAAGAAGAGGTTGGAGAGGGGACCACATTAATAATTATTCTTGTGGAGGGCGGAGATATTGTCTATAGCTGAGCAGTTTCTGGAGGAGCAGAAGCACCCAATAGTGGTGGTCAGTGCTTACCACAAAGCACTGGATGGTATAATCAGCACTCAAGAAAATCAGCATGCCTGCTGACATGAATAACCTTAATATGATGTTAAACATCATCAATAGCTACATTACTACCAAAGTAATCATTCAGTGGTCTTCTTTGGCTTGTCATATTGCCCTGATGCTGTCAAGACTGTGCAGTTTGAGGAAAATGGTCAGAAAGAAATTGACATCAAGAAATATGCAAAGGTGGAAAAGATTCCTGGGGACATCACTGAAAGCTCCTGTGTCCTGCATGGCATCATGATTAACAAGGATGTGACCCATTCATGAATGAGGCACTATGTAAAGAAGCCTCAGACTGTACTGCTGGATTCATCTCTGAAATACAAGGAAAGAGAAAGCCAGACTGACACTGAGACGACATGAGAGAAAGAGTTTTCTCAGATTTTCCGGGAGAAAGAAAAGCACATTCAGTAGCCCTGAGAGAACATCATCCAGTTGAAGCCTAATGGGCATTTCAGATTGGGCTCAGCACTACCTCTGTGGGCCAATGTCATAGCCATCCATAGAGTTTGAAAGACTGACAATAATTGGATTGCTAGAGCATGTAGGGCACAGATAGTTATCCAACCAGAAGAGCTAAGAGAAAATAATGTTGGAATAGGAGCATATCTGCTGGAAATCAAGAAAACTGGACATGAGTACTCTATATTTGTCATCGAGTGCAAAGGCCCCAAGACCTGTACCATCCTCCTCAAAGAAGCCAACAAAGCAGTTCTCTTAGAACACAACCAACAGGACTCTATGCAAGTGTGCTACAATGTGCTCCTGGAACCTCGGTCGGTGCCAGGAGGTGGATGACTGTGGTCCATGCCTTGACAGAAAAATCCAAGGCCATGACTGGTGTGGAGCAGTGGCCCTGAAGAGCTATATCTCAGGCTCTGGAGGTCATCCCTTGCACACTTCAGGCCAAACACACACAGGAAGGCTGTAAGACCTGGGTGTAAAGAATGAGACAGGTGCTTTGGAGAACATGAACGAACTGGACACATGTGAGCCTTTGTCTGTGAAGCTGAAAACATACAAGACAGCAGTGGGGACAGCAGCTTTTCTGCTGAGGACTGATGACATCATCTCGGGCCACAAAAAGAAGAGTGATGGACAGAGCCAGCGAGGTAGGGCCCCTGATGCTAACCAGGTGAATGGTGGGCAAGGCAACGTCAGCACACAGGACAGAAGTCTCCTTTTGTTCTCAGCCAGTGTGCCAGGAACACTGTGGGCGTCTTCGTCAGGACAGGATCAGGTTGAAGGGGAATTCCAGCCTCTCTCTGTCTCAGCCAAGTTTGCAAAAGGCGCTGACATGTGATTATTCTCCATTGTAAGTTTTCTGTTTAGTTTGTTTCCTATGATAAAGTCATTTGAAAAAAACAAAAGAAATGACCTAGAATTTTACTAAAAAGAATGATAGGAATTCAATAATGGTTGTTATACTGCATATAAGCATATTACTGTCTTCAAACTAGTTGTTTATATTACCAGATATAAGCATGAAAAATGGGATAAAAATGATATAAAATAGAAAGGAGCAAAAAAAAAAAGAAAAAAAAAAAACCAGCTATTAACTGCTCTGTTCAGTGTACCAGAAGTAAGTAGTACAATTATCCAGCTATCCTATGTATGTATTTTTTCCTTTCTTCTTTCTTGCCTTTCTCCTTCCCTCATTCCTGTTGTTCCTTCCCTTGGTACAGTTTCCTTCCTAATAGTATATGATTAAATTTATTCCTAGGCTTGTGCTAGGTGCAAATATATCCTGAGATTTCTATAAAAAGAAAACTTAATCATTTTATACTTGAAAGAACACATAATTTGTGGGCAATTCCAGATGGAAAGCAGTGCTCTCAGTAACCTGTAGAGATGATTCCTCTGCCTATCGTACGACCTCGAAGCAGGGGCTCAGGGTATCAGCTAGTGTGCAGCCTGTTACCCACAAAGAAGTCCAAGTTGCTCTTATATTTTTTCTAAGTTCAGTAAAAAGTACTAGTCATATTTGAAATTAACAAACTATGAAATAAGATTGACCAAAATCTTCCAGGCAAATGTGTTTTGCCATATGCAGTTAGGAAGATAAAATTTTTAAATATTTTATTCTTGTATGTGTATATTTCATTAAAAGTAGAGGAACACTGTACTGAGAGCTGTAAGTTGAAGCTATTCTACTCCTTTTCTAGCTTGTCTAGTCAAAACTGATGTGCCATATGTCTCCAAACCATATGTCCACTGATTTTATTTTTACTCTTGTTTTTGCTGGAAAATTGCACTGGCTATTAATTTTTCATGTTGTAAATCATAATTCTTCTTACTATTTCCTTTCCATTTTTTCAGATGCAATGAGAAGCTTATGATCTAGATTTTCTTTGGACTATATTCTATTACACATTGAAAAAAATTCCAACAATTTCATAGCTGGTCACTTAAAATGTACAGTAAATGGTGCACTATGAAATAAAAAAGATGATAATTCTACCAAAATCATCAAGGGGACTTAATTAGATTATTTCACTTTAAAATCAAAATTAGATATTTATTTTCATGTATGGCAATGTTACAAATTGTGATGTGATAAGTTAACACTGTTTATTTTAGTAGTCATGTGCTCTTTTATTACAAGAGTTAAATTTTACCAATAAATTGAGGTGTGTGAGGAACTGCAGTCCATGGGGAAAATGCAGTTTGTATTTAAACTATTGTGCTAGACTACAAAATGTGTGGGAAAAAAGTAATTAGAGAAGAAAGAGCCAAAGTTGCCCTCTGCAATCACCCATTTGCTAGTTCTCTAACACTTATGTGTGTATGTGGAGTAGCAAAATGAAACTGGAACAGAAAGTGCCACTGAGACACCTGCTCCTGCCTCCACTGAGCCTAGTAGGCATGAAATGTGTGCTGAATGAATTAATAAATAAGTGGATGAAACCAATTTAATGCAAACCCAACTTTCCAATTGAAGAGAATGAAGGTTTGGATCTGTGCCATTTAAATTAAATGGAAGTGCAAGCTGACACAGGCTCAGCCTTCTACAGAACTGGCTGGCACGGGAACACACTCAGCAACCAAGAGATGGAATTTAGGGATAACCGAGTCAGTAAAGGCAGTTGACAAGTGCTCCAGACTTAGTGCACAAATACATGGATCCCACTCTTGATTTTTCTCATTTAGAGGCTATGCCTCCATTTAATGAAGGTCTACAGTGCACTAAATAATATTTAGTGCAGTAAGAGATATAAGCATACGCAGTTCCTGCTGGGAAAATCCTCTAGTTCTGTAAAATGAGAGTGATAGAAATGCAGATTGTCCCCATTCAGTTGTGATTCATGGTGAGCTAAAGATTTTTTTCCAGGCTTTAAAGAAGCAGAACAGCAGGCAAGGACATACATCTGGGTTCAATGTTATAAAATCTTTAACTGAAGAAGTGGAATGTAGAAATACACAGGTTTAGATTGCATGGGAGAACTGACTCTTTAAAAAAGTGCCAGAGAAGAATTTGCTGTCTGTAGAGGGTTCTGTATTTGTTGGAGGGTACGCAGGGGTTTATACTAGATGCTGAAGAGAGGAACATGTTCTGGTGGTATTCAGCAAAGAGGGATTTGGGGCATGTCTGTGAAGCACTTTGAATGCCAGGTAAAGGGATCTGAATAGACAAGTGGAATGTGGATCTTAAAGAACTGATATTTAACCCACATAATTAAAGGTCAACATCAGGTTTTATTCTCTATTATCTAATATTTGTAAAGAGAATATTTCTAGAAAAAATAAAGATCTTACCACATTTAGAAAGTCATATTTAGCACAGGCAAAGGCAAGCCAGTTATCCCTGAAGACCTCTTAGCTCCATAGATGGTAAATGCTTTCATAGAAGCATGCTCCTAAATAATTCGCTTATCAGATTGGCTGGATGCCTCAGTTTTAAAAACTCTTAACTTTGAAGCCATTTATTTGGGCACCACCATTCTCTTACAAGGTGCATACTGAGAGATATTCTCACAGAACATGCAGTATCACTATTGTCATTTTAACAACAGATTGTTGTCAGATTGGTTAGCTTTGGAAAAAAAAAATGAAACAAAGTTTAAACCAACTCAAGTAAACATGAGGAAAAGGAATGGCTGCCGTGGTCTCCAAGAAAATTCCAGAAGAGAAAAGGTAAAATAATTTAATTGTTTGTGGGGTAAGGAGATTGCAGGATGTGTTAGGTATTTGGCGTGTGTGTGTGTGTGTGTGTATGTGTGTGTGTGTATGTGTGTGTGTGTGTGTATGTGTGTGTGTGTGTAGACACACATGATTCTTGGGTTGAGAAGAAGGGTGCTGAGCAGTAAATAGTAGGACAATAAAGACCCTAAGTTTTATAGTGTTCCATGAGCAAATGCGGCTAACCATTTGAATTAGTTAATTCTGTGTAGGCAGATATTGCTTTTGTTCTCTCATTGCTTCTTTCCTTCAGGATTATAAAATCTAGATAACTGAATTTTGGCTGAAGATCTTATCCCACAGTTCAGTGAAGTGTCTGTTCATCTGTGGTGAATTAGGCAATGTTGGTAGAAGAAAAGGTCCTCTTTCTGACACTTTCCATTGTGCATTCTTTAGGGTGAAGAGGGAAGGGCATCCTTTTTATGTTTTTTTCCTTCTCATGCAAGCAGATGTTAGTCATAAATCATCATGTAATGGCACTGAAAGAATACTTAGGATTGATTTATAAACTTGCCAAAATTTCACCATATTTTTGGAATCACAGCTTACATATTACACTCAGTCATTCATTCCCTCAGTCCCTAAAACAAAACAAAACAAACAAACAAAACAGATCATTTCTTAAGTTTTAAAATCCAAATCGAAGTGAATTAAATGAACTCTAAATTGGATTTCAAACTGTAAAACCAGAGCTCCATCTGCCTCCAAATTTCCATGGAGTTTATTTATGACCAGCCACTTATACTGTGACACAAAATCAGTAATGGCTTCAATTTAAGGACAGTTTTATGGTAGTAAAGGTCAAGATGAGAGTCCATGTTATACTGTAAATTACATTTTCCATACCATAGTAATTATGTGTGCAAAAGAAATATATGCAAATTCTCATTTCATAGGAAAACATTCTTTGACGTTTTCTTTAAATTCATGTAAGGTTTTCTTAGAAGCAATCCAAAATACATGATTTGTAAACAGGCTTTTGGTCTTTCGGTTGCAACAATCAGCAGCACTCTAGAATGCATCAGTGCACATGGATGGGTCTACAGTGCCTGATATGGTCTGGCCAGCCTAAAGGAACCCAGCGTAGGAGGCAGTGAAAGTGATCTTGCCTTGATAGTCCTCATTTTCATGCCATTATACTCTGGTTTCCCTTATGATTGTATAAATCTTTCAATTTTGTTAATTTCATTGCTGCTTTTCTTCTCAGCATAATGTGGCTGAAGAACATTCAATTACTTTTTCTTTGAATTGTGGTGAGACTGACATTAAAGAGACACAGAATATTAAAGGATTTTGTAAATGTAAATTAACAACATGCCAATGATTTTTAGCATGTACTAACAAAAATCTTCCTAAAACATAGGAATTAGCTTAAGTATAAATTTATTTTAAGTTGTGATTTCAAACTGTTTTCTGAATTTCCATAAAATGTGTTCCCATTTAATAAAAAGGCCTAATCACAAGATTAACTTAATCTTTATATCACAGCTTTAAAATATTGTTCTATGAATACCAAAGTTTATGATTATTAAATGAATTAGCTGAAGATTAAAGCAGATGAAAACTAGGAATCTTGTCTGTTGGCCTGTGTTCACTGTATTGCACTGTCTTTTATTAATATCTCTATTGACATGAAAACTAAATGTTGACATTTAACCATGCCTTAAATTTTAAGTTCAGTACTGATATTTGTAAAGCTAATGAAACTTATTTTTGTCTCCTGTACTTAAATTATTTGTAGCTGACACCCCAAAGCAAATTCAGATAGAGACTGAATATAATTCCTGAACTGAAATTTCCATCAAATTCAATTTATTTTTCAATTCACTGTACAAGCATCCAATAAATAAATAAAAAGGAATACAGACTATAAAATCAACCCAATTTTTTTTAAAAACTATATTTTAATAGCTAAACTTTGCCAAGATGTGAAGTGAAAATATCATCACTAAAGAGAGTGTGTTAGGAAATGACAGTTCATGTGCTGTGCTCCCAGTTACCATGCATTAGCGAGTTCTGTAGCTTGTTCTTAGATTCAGTGAACAACAAAGTTTGATAAGAAACACACATCTCAAAAATATGAATATGGGTTTGGCAGCAGTATCTCCACCAATGGTGATGGAATGGATGGAAAACTGTGAAGCAAAGAAGTCATCCACTCAACATGTCATACTCAATATAACAAAAGGGCATTTAAACACTCATAGCTATCTTTCACTTCCATGTTAACACTAAACATGCAGTTTTGATTTCTCCTAATAACTTCTAGACTCCATGATTTAAGCAAGAACTGAAACTGGTTTTTAAACTACACTGAATGAAGTTCTACTGATTTAAGAGATTCCTGAGATTGTGGAATATTCCCAAGGACATGGTGGTAACTTTTGAAAATGTATACAGAGAAGAAAAAATAAATTACTAATTTTATATACTAATGAATAAAAGTACAACTATTCAGGAAAATCCACTTGTCAAATGTATCCTTAGCACATTCACCAGCAAAGAATGTCTTAAATTTAATATTATGCCATAAAATTGTAATCATCTTTGAGAATAAGTAGTTGATTGAAGTTTTGATTTTTTGTTTTAACATCAAGTTAAATCAGGTTAAAGGTTAAAGTGAATGTTTTCACTTGGGAGACATCTGTAATGGTGGAGAAGTTTGTTAACTGTGTATGTTTACATTGAAGTTGCTGACATGGAAAGCAATTTTCTTTAAATGTAAAAATATATGCCAACAGAGTAAACTACTATTCACTGCTCCATTTTCCATGTTTAAAATAGTGAATTTAGTCTGTAGAGAATGAGATGTGCAAAATGTTAATTTATATGCATAGATTTGGCAAAATATTCTTATTCATACAACATAACTCAAAATTAAACTGCATATTGATGTAATGAATGGACAGCATGGTGCGGTCCCAATGGTGTGTGTGTGTGTGTGTGTGTGTGTGTGTGTGTGTGCATGTGTGTGTGTTTTCTTTCTCTCTCTCCCTCGGGAGATTTTGTTCTTGTTGTTGTATACTTTGGAACTAATTCAGTTGAATTACTTTACCAGTCTGTGAGCTAGAACAATTATATTATATGAATGGTAATATATGAATGTTCAGGTATTATATGCATGTTCTCCATTTTATGGAAAACTCTGTTTACTATGGAGTAAAGTTGATGGAGTAAATATGTGAAAATTTATGGTCACAGTATTAGGAGACAAGCTTGATATCATCTGAAACAGAAAAAGAAACTTTACGAAAAAATTTCAATTTTGTTCCCAAAATCTGTGAACTACCAGCAGTGTAAAATAGAAATAAGTAAGGCATATGGTATTTTGCTCCATTTCAACATCCTGATCTCTATGAATATGGTTCTGCTTTGCAGAGCCTTCCAATTTCATTAAAGTTCTCCACAGGCAAACTCTCAAAAATACACAAGGAAGTAGATTCTAGGAAACATGGTTCTTACTATTAAAAGAGACAACTTATGAATACGCTAAGTTGGCAGTGGCCAACCCAACACATCCTGACAGTCATAAAACAGGATTTCATTTTTCAATTTTGGGGGCAGAAGGCAAGGTCTAAGTTATGTACATTGCTCTTATTTCAGTAATAAACCATGTTTTGCAACTAGAATTTTACAGAAATGACCATGTAAATTGCTTCTATAAAAATGTTAAAAACATCTGAGCTTCTGTTCCAGTCTGGCAATGAATTTTGTTGCTGAGTTCATGGTTATGCAATTGAGAGGTTTAAGTCTAGCCAAGGTTTGTAGATTCTATTAGTTACCTCATTTGCAAACTCATAGCTGCAGAAAGCCAATGAATCCTACTGCTTCACCTCTTAGTTGGCTGCAAATTTCTGAGCAAAGTGTGGTACATGATGGATTTAATAGTACTCGGTATCTAGCAAGTTATATAAGTATGTAGATACATTTTTAAAATTGTGTCTCTGAGGAATATTATTTAGCATAGTATTGAGTTTCATCTTTATCTAGCTTGGAAAAAAAACTTTGTTTTAATCTTAGTTTTTCCATTTATTATGTAACTAAAAAAATACTAATTACTTTCAAGCATCTTTCCTCTTCTTCTTCTTCTTCTTGTTCTTCTTTCTTCTTGTTCTTCTTGTTCTTGTTCTTGTTCTTCTTCTTCTTTTTCTTCCTCCTTTCTTCTTCTTCTTCTTCCTCCTTTCTTCTTCTTCTTCTTCTTCTTCTTCTTCTTCTTCTTCTTCTTCTTCTTCTTCTTCTTCTTCTTCTTCTTCTTCTTCTTCTTCTTCTTCTTTTTCTTCTTCTTTTTCTTCTTCTTCTTCTTTTTGGGAAAGTACCAGGAATCAAACTCAGCAGGCATTATGCCACTGAGTTATAACCATGACCCACTTTCTTCATTTTAAAATATTAACATTATCTATTCTTTTTAGAAAATGTTTGATTATTACTTTCCTGTAGCCAAAACTGATTTTGGTAAAATGAGGGGTGTGGGGGTCTTTTACTAGCTTCATCCAGGGAGGGCAATAAGGAATTATTGCATTATAAGTTTTGGTGAAAATAAAATATCATGGTGAATGCTGGTCCTCAATTTTCATCCAGGATAGGTGGCCTCATGTGAAGGATCTGGCAGAGTGTTTGTGGTCCATTCCAGGTTTCTTTGTGGAATTATCCAATTAAAATGCAGTAAAACTGGGACGTGGCTCCTTTTCAAGTTGATATTTTAGGTTTCCAGCTTTCATTACTTACTTTTGTTTCTCAAAAATGTTCAGATTATGAGAAACAATGGAGAGTAGTGGGTCTCTTCAGAGATCCTAATATATAACTTGTGTTTTAGGAGTGCTTTAGTAGTAAGAAATATAATTCAATTACATCATGTTGAATAGAATCAGTGATTGTGTGGTTTACTGTCACTGTTGGCCAGATTGAAAGTATAATATAGAAGCCAGTGATTACCTGTGTCTCTGCCTAGACAACATTTATAATTTGTATTACTCTTTCAAATGTTTTTCTAGCAGTTTCCATAAAATATTGAAGCATATTATTGATAAGTATAATATAAATTTGTACTAATAGCCAAATATTTTGCTCCAATTATCGATGGATATTTAATAGATTGAGAAACATGTTGGGCTAACCCATGAATTCTCATGAATCTGTTACATACCTCACTTACCTCAACCTGATTTGTTTTAGATTTGACAAGCTAAACACACCAAAAATTGTAAGATATTTCTTCACAAAATTGTAATATGCATGGTGTATGTCTTATGAAGATGTACATGTAAGTTGACAGTGTTTATTAGTGTAGCTTCAATGAAATGCCTTACAATTTAATGAACTCTAATTAACAGCTTTTATGCTTCTGTGTTCTTATATTTCTTTTTTTCTCTTTTTTTAAATTTATTTTTTATTTTATTGAAGTACAAATATCAATCAGACAGTTTCAAGACACCTTAACAAGACAGATTCGATAAATTAATACATTGCAAACTGTTTTCATAATGTTTTGGTATCGTACAAGGTGCATACATCATATTATATTTACAGATATTATTTTAGCAGATGTCTCTTATCAGTAAATTAAGAGTGTAGCTGCTTGCTTATTTTTATACATGAATTGTATCAAAAATTCAATAATTATTTTCCTAGTTGATGACCATAGTACTAGAAGCCGACATAATATCCTGTCCAATCACCATTAGTGCAGATCTTGCCTCTCATAGGATTATGTAGAAGCACAGCGTTATCTATCCCAACTGTACTGTGTATACACACACATAATGATTTTTTCTTTCTATACCCCTTCCTTTGTCTACACCTGTCAAAGGTGGGCACTCCATTGTCATTCAACTAACTTAGGCGTTGAACTCAACAACACAATCCAACATAGTCCAGCATTCCATAACAACAGTGAGTTATTCAAAGAAGTTGTGGACCATAGCCATTTACAGCTCATCTTAATATTATGGCCCTGCGATGAATACTTCATTTTTATACTTTTCTGCTGGATGGTTAAGACCTAGATAGAGCAAGACTTATATATCAACACATATACTTTATGTTTCTTATGTGGTCAGTGAAGTCCCCTAAGGGTTTATCTTGTAGTCCTGTACATTATTCTGTAGATCCTTTGTCTGTGTCATCCATGTGGATGAGCCACGGCCAATGCTTGACCAGTTTGTTCTCTGTGAGAACTTGAGAGAAAGTTTTCTCTTCATGTGACTCTCCCCAGGCACACTATAGAACTTCGATCTCTTTCCTCTGTGGCTCCATAATCTCCTTGTTCAGAAAATTTGGAGTTCACTTGAGTTTCATGATGTTGTAGTACAGGTTCTCCTATGTCCTGAGTCTTTGCTGACCTTGAAAGGCTAGGTCCAAAATGTTGGCTGGCCTTGTGGCTCTTCTATTTCTCCAACTCTGATTTGTGAACTTAGGTTGTTAACCATCCAGAAGAAAAGCTGATTAGTATCCTGCAGCATATGCCATTCACTTTGCCTTCTCTGACTAAATTGACTTTAGTTGTTGTACCGAGAGGTTGTGGGGAAAAGGGTACACTTCTCCACTGCTGGTGGGATTGTAGACTGGTACAACCATTGTGGAGGTTAGTGTGGAGACTCCTCAAAAGAGTAGGACTAGAAATCCCATTCAAGCCGGCTATCCCCCTACTGGGAATTTTCCCAAAGGATCTGGAAACATTGTATGAAAGAGATATATTTGTACCTATGTTTGTAGCAGCGCAATGTGTGATAGCAAAATCTTGGAAACAACCAAGATGTCCATCACATGAGGAATGGTTGAAAAAGATGTGGTATTTCTATATAATGGAGTATTACTCAGCTATTAAGAATGATAAGTTTGAAGCATTTATACTGAAGTGGATGCCATTTGAACATATACTCATAAGTGAAATAAACCAGACACACACTTGTAAATTTCATATAGTCTCCCTAGTATAACAAGCGAAATGTGTTCTTATATTTTACAGAGGCAGCTTTAAGTTTCTTCACTGGGTAATAAATGTAATTTTCCCACTAAGCCATATTTTCTCCAAATCCTGTTCCCAACTTTCTTTATTAACTTCTCCACATTGTGAGTTAATATTTTCAAGTTACATGTAAGCCCCTTATTGTTGTAAAATATTTCTTTTGTCTTAACTATGGTGTGAAGGGCAGAAATCATAAAAATGATAACAGTAAAAATGGTAGCAATATCCCTGCGCAGCACACAATAAAAGCCTTGCTACAATTTGTGTTCTATAGATAAAGCAAAGGTGACACAGAGAGACTAACTGATTTAGTAAAAATTTCTCAATGACCAAGTGTGACCTGAGACTAGAGCTCAGATTGATCCCAATGAGCATGTGCTCTTCATCATTGTACAATGTGGCCATGCATGACCTCTGCGTCCATGTTACCATAACCTTAAAAAGGCTGAACAGTTTCTCAGACACTTCATTTATAACAATAGAATTAAATTATGATTTCTTTAATCTAGTTTATTTACTTTGAATAAGACAAAGTATACTGATATTATAGTGGATTTGATCACTGCCAACAGAGAAATATTGTCTTTCACTATACTTATTTTTATTTATTTATTTTTTATTAATTTTATTGAGGCACAAATAGCAATGAGACAGTTTCAAAACAGGTTAGTAGGACAGTTACAATAATTAACACGTTGCATATTGTTGTCTTTGTAGTAGTTATTCATAGTATAAGAGGCAGAGATGATGTTACTGTACATCTTAAAGTTAACCAAAATTGGGGTCATAGAACTAGCTCAGGGGTCAAAGTGCCTGCCAAGGCAAGCACAAAACCAGAGTTTAATCCCAAATGTCATATGCCAAGCTGGCCCTGACCCTAGGACATGCTGAGACAGCCACAGAGAGCAGGTATGGTGGTGCACGCATTTAATCCCAGCCTTTGAAGAGGCTGAAAGAGGAGGATCACTTCTAATCCAAGCTGCATGTGAGGCCATGTACCAAATACATAAAAAAATAAATAAAGTTAACAAAAGATGATAGGGTCTGTGTGGTTACCATTAAAATACAAATAGATAATATATAATACATATGCATACTTTTGATATGCATATGTAGTTTTGGTATGGAGAAAAAGAACTTGGCTTATTACAGGCTGAAAAGAATTATTCATTATCAGAATCTTTTTGGAAGCTGTATAAAACAATAAAAAACTTCAAAAATTCATTTAAAAAGTTTGATTTGATTTGCATTTGACTAAATATCAAACTTATCATCTGTTTGGTTTCAAAATTACATTGTGTTATGTTTCTGAATGCATAATTGACATTAGTTAGATAAGCAAAGTTATAGTTGATGCATGTGTGAATCATTATCATATTTTATTAAGTTTAATATAAATTATAAACTTAGCCCTAGAATATTCTGCCAAGAATTTAACTAGAATATTTATTTTATTTTCCAAAGCATTTCTAAAAGCATTTCTTTATTCTAATATAGCAGAAAAATGACTATTTAGTTTCCTCCTTTTCTGGTGAAGGAGAAGTTAACTATTTTGTCCTTTTCTGTAAAGAAGAAATAATTTAACACTTGTCATTTTCAAGGACAAATCTCAATGGAAGCCTTAGCAGATATTGCTTTGTTCTTTTTCAGGCAGGGTTTTATCATAAAAATTGTTCTTATATTCAAAAATGAAAGCCAGTATTGATTTAAAAGAGACTCTCCCTGGGGGAAATGAAAGTGCTGGTTCACACCGAATGTTGGCTCAGGCATTAAACATAAACCAAATGTCCTATAAGTGGCAAGGTGCGCTAATAACCATCCTGTAGGCTCACAAAAACCAGTCATCTTGTATATAAGGCAGAGAGAAGATCTTGGTCAGTGTCATGAAAGAGAGAGAGAGAGAGAGAGAGAGAGAGAGAGAGAGAGAGAGAGAGAGAGAGAGAGAGAGAGAGGAAGAAGAAGGAAAGAAAGAAAGATATTAAAAAAGAAAAGAGAAAAGAAAGGAAAAGAAAAATACAAGAATAGATCACCTACTGTTGTTGGATGTTATTTCGAAGCTTTGAGGGAAGCTAGTTCTGGAAGTCCAGTAACACACACACTCGATATCCTAACTTCCCTGGATGTATGAGGAAAGAATTCACTGTGAAGTTCAGAACCTGATCTGGTGAGGGAGGCAACACTGTAGCAAAACAGTCTTGTGTTTGAATTTGAGTGTTAAAGGAACAATTTACACAAGAACAGGGAAAAGTTGTGTCCTACCATACAAATCACAATGGATGGTTTGCATAGGGTGGTATATGAATGCACTTCTGTGGATGGCAGCAAAACTATCAAAACATCTGTCCTGCATGCTGCAGCTAACACGAAAAGACCACAAAAACAATTCAGCATCTTTCCTGTTAAAGAGGATTCCTTAGATGTTATTTGTGTGTTAAGTTTTGGATTGGCTTTCTTAAGAACTTTCTAAATCAATTGAAATATTCTCAAGATGATTTGTTATTTTCAGGTATAATCCAGATTTGGAGGACTTTTTATTTGTAATTTCTGAAAAACAAGCTGAATTTTGGTGTGAAGATTTTTCCAATCACCGGTTGTGTGTGAAGGCTCTGTTTACTTCTTTAAGTGAATATATAAACTTCATCTTTGCATAACCCATCACAATTTAATAGGGTAAATATTTTGCACAAAAGTAGAGGTACCATGCTCTAGGTAAGAGGTTCATGAAGTCAGAATTGGATTGATATTTTCTATTTCAAGTTTGGTAGGTAAGGAAACCTCTTAAAATAGTAACCTTCTTTTTTAAAAAATTGAAAGCTATCCTCTTTCAGTTAGAGGCAATAATATAATTATGTTGGAAAGAGATATTCAATGCCTCATAAATTTGATATGGTATATTAAGATTTTTACTTATTACACTTTATTAATTGTGCTTTCCTTGTTTTGTTCATGCAGAAAAAAATCCTGGATAATGGAAGAAAATGAAAATGAAATGAAAACAGACTTAAGTAATGTACAAAAGACTACATTATAGCTCAAGGGAAGAGATGAGTAAACACCAGGCCAAAATAAGTAAATAAATACATAAATAAGGCCTCTATCTATATCTATCATTCCAGAAAAAAACTGAGTAAAGAATTGAATAATGTTCAATTCACGTATGATCCCAGATTATGCAGAGTAAGAGATATAAGTATTCATATCTTAGAGTAAAAACTCAGAAAAACATGTGTAAGATAGCTTCTGGCTTCCCTGAGCCCCTTGGACCTCTCCGGAGAAAAGCTCAGCATGCCATGTGAATGAGACCATATACCATACCCTCAGTACACCTCCCCCCACCCCTCCAGAACTCCCACCGCCAAACCCACTAAGTAAGTGAGAACTTCTGCGATGTTCTTGGGACCTGCATATCCAGCCCAGTCCAGGCCAGGTGAGTGTGTTGAAGAGCTTCTGCACTCCCTTGTGACCAGGGGCACCAGAGAGGGGAAACACAGGTTCACTGTGGTGCCAGAAGGGCACAGCAGCTTCATTTCCAGGGCTACAGCAGGAACGAGCTGAGCACAATAGCTAAACCCAGGCCAGGCATAACTGGATAAACTCAAACTTAATAGATCTGCACCCAAATTAAAGTAGGTGCTAAGGATATAACTGCATAAAGCTCTACACCAAAGATCAGAAGTCAGTGCTATAGGAAATGACAAAGAGAAGGAGCATAATGCAATCTCATGCCTCTATCCCACACAGAACAAGTGCAGAGGACTCAGCTCAAATGTATGAATTAATAGTCTCAAAAGTAATGAAACAACAGCAGAAAGGTACAAAGGAATCCAGAGCAGAATCAACCTCTGAAATAAAAAAAAGAAATCTCTGAATTCACAGCATCTAAAGTAAAGAATCAAATACAGAAACATATGGAGGAAACCCACATTGAAAAAACTCTGCAGTAAAAGAATTAATAGCTGCTTCCCTAAAGAAGACACTGATAAAAACAAAATGAGGAGATTAGAAAAATGATGGATAACTTGAATGAACAATACAGGAAAGAAGCAGATCTCAAGCAGCGGAGTAAAGGAGATATAGAGAAAGTTAAAATCTCAATCACAAGCCTGCAAAACCATTTGAGTGAAAGTGAAGACAGCTTCAGATCTTGAAGACACTGGTGCAGCTACTGAAAAGGTAAGAAAGGATGTTTTAAAAACAACTAGGATAGTCCAGGTAGATGCTTAGTGGAATAAGTGCTTCTCTGGCAAGTGCAAGGATCTGGGTTCAATTCTTGGCTCTACGAAAAAAAAGAAAGAAAAAAATAGGATGCAGGAAAAATAATTCATTACTTGTAAGAAAACTCAGAAATGAACAATGTGAAATGAATAGGCATAAATAAGAAAGATAGAGTCAATAGAAATGATATAAAAAGAATGTGGGCATAAGTAATAGCAGAAAAAATCCCAAATATAAGCAAACAATCTGACATTCAGGTAACCGAAGCATACACAATGCCAAAGAACTTCAACCCAATTGAAAACACAACAAGACACATAATAGTGAAGATCCCAGAAATCCAACACAAGAATAATATAATGAAAGCCACTAGAGAAAAGAAGCAGATCACATTCAAAGGAAAACTCATCAGATTACAGCCAATTCCTCTTCACAAACCATGAAGGCAAGAAGAGCACGAAGAAGACTACTTCAGGTCTTCTGTGAAAACAAATTCCAGCCAACACTACAATACCCTGCAAAATTCTCTTTCAAGTTTGCTGGAGAAGTGAAATACTTCCATGACAAAGAACAACTAAAGAATTTCATGATGACAAAGACAACCCTACACAGAGTACTGAAAAATGTTCTAGAGAGGGACCAAAATGGTAAGAACTCGACCAAGGAGAACAAAAGGAACCCACACAATAGAACAAACAATTAAACACAGGAGAAAAAAGGAGCAAACAACAGCAGGTAAATAACATGTCAACTGTAAATCAACGCATCTCCATTACAACCATCAATGTAAATGGACTCAATTCACCAATTAAGAGAAACAGACTGGCATAGTGGATTAGGAAACAAAATCGAACTCTATGCTATATGAAAGTGGTATAACTAACTCATAAAGAAATTCATAGGCTAAAAATCAAAGGATGGAAAAAAATACTACATGCCCCAGCATCTCAGATAAAAGCAGGTGTAGCAATCCTAATTTCAAAGTCTCAACTTCACGAATGAACAAATGAAATAAAGAAGGCAATTATATATTGGTTGGAGGAAAAATTCACGAAGAAGAGGTAACAATCATAAATATCAAAGCATCAAATCTTAATGGAAATGAAATTTTAATATTCAACACCACAATTTTAATAGGAGATCTTAACATACCCTTATCCCAAAAGATAGGTCAAGCAGACAGAAATTAGGAAAGAAGTAGCAGAACAGAACCACAACTGGAATAAATACACTTGGTGGACATGTACACAGTGATCCATCCAAGCACAGCTTAATACACATCTTTTTCAGCTGCACATATGTCAGCATCTAGAACAGATCACATACTAGTCCATAGGTCATGCTTACGTATATGCAAGAAAACAGAAAATATCCCATACATATTATCTGACCACAGTGCAATGAAACTAGAAATAAATGATGAAAGGAACCAGAAAAACCCCTTAAATACATGGAAATTAAACAACACCCTGCTCAGCAATCAATGGGTCACAGATGAAGTTAAACAAGAAATTCAACAGTATCTACAATTCAATGAAAATTCAAATAAAATTTATTGAACTTTATGGGATGACATGAAAACAGTTCTCAGAAAGAAATTCATAGCTGAGAACACACACATTAGGAAAACAGAATAGGAAGAAATATACATCCTAATGTTGTACCTCCAACTTCTAGGAAAGGCAGAGCCAAATCCAGAGCCCAAAGATGGGAAGAAATCATAAAAATTAGAGTAGAAATTAATTCAATTGAGTCAAAGAAAACATTTCAAAAAATTAACTAATCAAAAGCTGTTTCTTTGAAAGATTAAATAAAATTGATAAGCCCCTATCTACCTTCATCCAAAAGAGGAAAGAAAAATTCAAATACAAACAATAAGAAATGAAAAGGGTGTAATCACCACAGATGGAGTATATATTCAGAAGATTATCAATAGCTACTTTGAGAATCTTTACTCCCACTCAGTAGAAGACACAGACAAATGGACAGATTATTATAAGGGTAGAAATTACCAAAAGTGAATCAAGAAGATATATCAAATCTCAATAATCCAACAACAACCAGTGAAATACAAAATGTAATAAAAAGCCTGCCAACAAAGAAAAGACCTGAATCCTTCAGATCCTGAAGGATTCAGAGCTGAATTCTACAAGAAATTTACAGAAGATATATTCCCTACACTACTCAAACTCTTCAATGAAATTGAAAAGCAAATAGTTCTCCCAAAATCATTCCTGGAGACAAGAATTATACTGACACCAAAACCAGGGAAAGATACAGCTAAAGAAGAGAACTATAGGCCAATCTCCTTCATGAACATAGATACAAGAATCCTCAATAAAATCTTAGCAAATAGAATATAACAAATCATCAAGAAAATCATACACTTGATGACCAGGTAGGATTTGTCCTAGGGATGCAAGGATGGTTCAATATTCAAAAATCTATTAATATAATATACTATATCAATACAACCAAATTTAAAAACCATGTGATCATTTCAGTTGTTGCAGGAAAGGCTTTTGACAATGTCCAACACTCATTCATATTCAGTGTCTTAAAGAAAATTGGAATAGAAGGCATCTGCTTCAGTTTGATAGAAGCCATCTATGACAACCCAATGGCTAATTTAATTCTAAAAGGGGAAAAATTGAAATCTTTTACTCTCAGATCTGGTACAAGATAAGGATGCCCTCTAGCACTCCTCCTGTTCAATATAGTTTTGGAATCATGAGCTAGATAAGAAGGAGAAATAAAAGGAAGAAGAATAGATAAGGAAGAAATTAAGTTATCATTATCTTCAGATGATATGATTCTTTACTTGGAAGACCCAAAAACTCTAGCACTCCTCCTGTTCAATATAGTTCTGGAATCATGAGCTAGACAAGAAGGAGAAATAAAAGGAAGAAGAATAGGTAAGGAAGAAATTAAGTTATCATTATCTTCAGATGATATGATTCTTTACTTGGAAGACCCAAAACCTCTACACCAAGGATGTATTAGAATTGATACACAAATTCAGTAACATAGCAGGATGCAAAAGTCAATAGCATTCTTCTATACAGAAAAGAAACACTGAAAAGGAAATTACAGAAATAATACTTGTATAATTGTGCCCAGAAAAAGGAAGTATGTTCGAATGCATCTAACTAAAGAGCTCAAAGATCTTTTCATGGAAAATTACAGTACTCTGAAAAAAGAGACCATAGAGATTTTCAAAAAATGGAAAGATTTGCCCTGCTCCTGGATAGGAAGAACCAACATTGTAAAGATGGCCATATTCTCAAAATTATTGTACAGATTTAATGCAGTCCCTATCAAACTGCCACCAACATACCTCCCAGACCTAGAGAAATTGTTCCTAAAATTTATTTGTTACCAGAAAAGACCTAGAGTAGCAAAGGAAATTATGGCCGACAAAGACAAGGCAGGTGACATTACAAATCCTGAGTTGAAATTTTACTACAAACTTTCTGTGATAATATCATCCTGGTACTGGCAATAAAATAGACCTGAGGATCAATGGGATAAATTAGAAGATGCAAAGGTCTCTGTGAACACACTCAGTTACTTGATCTGTTGCTAAAAACCAAAACACACTTACTGGAAGAAAGATAGCCTCTTTAACAAATGCTACTGTGAAAACTGGCTTTCTACATGCCGAAAACTAAAACTTAACTCAGGTCTATCACCGTACACTAGGCTAAATAAAAATGGATTAAAATCTAAACATTATAACAGAAACAGTCAATCTCTTGGAAGAGAAAGTAGGAGGAACTCTTGAAGATATTGGGGTAGGCAGAGTTCATGAAGGAAAATCAAATAGCATAGGTAATACTTGAAAGAATTAACAACTGACAACTGAGACCTGTTATAGAGAAGTTTTTGCACCTCAAAAGAATTACCAACAAAGTGAAAAAACAAACCACAAATTTTGCAAAAGCCTTAACTAATAAGCACTCAGACAAAGGTCTGATCTCTAGAATTTATAAAGAAAGAAAAAGCATTAGAGCTCTGTGTTAGTTGATAAGTCATGTCAATTTGGCCCAGTCATCTCTGGCAGTTCTCAATCTCTGGCAATTCTCAGTGTGAAGGCCCAGTCTTGGAGGTGGGCAGGGCCCAGGAATTGAGAAAGGCTTCCTGTGACCCTACCAGGTTTCCGGCCTCCCTGCTCAGCTTCCGTTGAGAAGTCCCAGTCTTGAGAGGAGCTTGACCTTCACAGCCTCACGACTTTGGAAAGCTCCATTTCCATGAACTGGAATTTGCCTCAGAGCCCGCAAAATAGGGACTGAACCCTCCAATAACTGTGAGCTAAATAAACCTTTCCTTCCTTCATTTTGAGTGTCGGGTTTTGTCTCAGCAATGAGTAAAAAGTAACTAAGACAGGCCTCTAAATATAAATACCCATTCCAAAAATGGCCATCTGAGATGAACTCACACTTCTCAGACGATGAAATTAAAGAAGTGAATAAATATATGAAAAGTGCTCCACATCACTAACCATCCATGAAATACAAATTAAAATAACACTGACATATCATCTCCCACCAGAAAGAATGGCTGTCATAATCAAATCAACCAAAAAGAAATGTTGAAGAGGCTGTGGGGAATAGGGAACCCTTTTCCACTGCTGGTGGGAATGTAGACTGCTGCAACCATTATGGAAATTAGTGTGGAGACTCCTTAAAAAACTAGGACTGGAAATCCAATTCAAGCCAGCTATCCCCCTACTGGGAATTTTCCCAGAACTGAAAACATCATATCATTGTGATATATGTGTACCTATGTTTATACGAGCACAATTTGTGATTGCAAAATCTTGGAAGCAACCAAGATGCTTATCACATGAGTACTGGTTGAAAAAGACGTGGTATTTTTATACAATGGAGTATTACTCAGCTATAAAGAATGATAAACTTAAAGCATTTGTATTTAAGTACATGCCACTTGAAGGTATACTCATAAGTGAAATAAGCCACATGCACAAGTGTAAATATTATATAGTCTCCCTAGTATAAGAACTCAGAAGAAGAAATACAAACAGAAAGGTGTAACAGAATTAAAAGGAAAGCGAGAATTTGAGGATTGGAGGGCAAGTGGAGAAAATCATATATTTATGCATACAAGATGGGCAAGGCAATGATCCTGAGAAACTTCAGCAGGATTTTGAGACTAATTGGCAGGATACTCACCCTGACTAACTACACATGCTGATATTTGTGAATGAAGCAACTTCACTGAAGATAGCAATGTGTAATAGAAGGAATGCCTGTCATTCTAATCTTCTAAATACTTACTTCTTGTCATGACATACCAATTATTACCATACTGTCTCTCAATTAAATGTTCTTTTTTTTTGTTTTAAATGAGTAATAAATGAAAAAAAGACATAATAAAAAGAAAAAAAGTCACAGGACTGTCCTGCTACAATGCTGTATATGGTTAGATTTGCAAATTTCTGTGTAAAATTATGTAATTGTTTATTCATATTCTTTAAATTTTTTATTTTTTAAAGTTTTTATCTCCATATTCTGTGAGAACTTAATGTTTAAGATATCAATACTTGGTAAGAAAATACCTTTCCATGTTATGCCTAAGAGGTTTGATATTGAGACAGATAGTGAAGTTAAATGCAACTGCATATATTGTAGGGCAATTATAAGCTTATTTCTGGAGGGTTAACAGCCTAAGGTTGGAGACCAAAAATTAGAGAAATAGAAGGGCTGCAAGGACAGCAAAAATTTTGATTCTAGCCTTTCAAGGTCAGTGAAGACTCACGACATATGAGAACCTATACTGTAGCATCACGTATCTTAGTTGTGTCCAAAATTTTCTGATCAATGAGATTATGAGGCTGATCGAAGATGTAGAGTGTGCCTAGGGAGAGTCACATGGAGAGAACACATTTTCTCATGCTTTCACAGAAAGCAAATTGGTCAAGCAATGGCCGTGACTCATCCTCATGGCTGACACTGACAAAGGATATATAAACTGCAGGACAGGGTTACAGGATAATTCCTGAGGGGACTTCGCTGACACAAAAAATTGCATTTCTTGTTATATAGGTCTTGCTTTATCTTTGTCTTAACCATCCAGCAAAAAAACATAAGAAATAAGGCATATAAATAAAGCCATATTAATATGCTGAGCTGTGAAAGTCTCAATTAAACAACTTCTGTGGATAGCCCACTACTATTGTGGACTTCTGGACTGTGTTGGAGTGTTTTCCTGAATTCACAGAACTATAGTATTTAGATGCCAATGGATTACCCATGTCTGACAGGAGTAAAGAAAAAAGGGGATAGAAGGGAAGGACCTTTTTTTAATCTGTATACATTTAGGGTATATACACAGTTACTTTCACTTAATTCAATGAGAGAAAGATTTATACTAATAGTGTTTGGACCAGATATCCTGTCTGTATCTTGTAGTATGGATAACCATTAAGACCCTAACAATGTAAGATGTATTAATTATTAAAATTGTCCTATTAATCAGTTTTGAAACTGTCCCAGTGCTATTTATTTCCCAATAAAATAAAATTTTAAAAATTAACATATGCATTTATGTAAAACTGGTCAAATCATTAATCATTAATACTTACTTTCAATAAACTAAAAAAAAAAACAAAAAAGTTTTAGAGGAATGCACTGTTTTGCATTAATTCAAAGTAAAATGATCAAACAAAACAAAAGACTCAAAGAAAATTAAAAATTCAGTAAAATCCTAACAATGCATAAGGGAAATTCAGTAGTCAAAACCCTGCATCTGTTTTCCTCTGTGTTCCCTTAGTTTATTGATCGTTGAGAGGAGTCAAAAAAGAGTTTTTATACTTTAAGGTAAAAGACAGTAACAAGACTTTACTTCCTGGAGCACCAAAAATTCTGGGGAAACATGCAGATTCTAGGATTTCAAGACTGTTTGGAATCCAGCCAGTGAAAAAAGAGCATATTTTTCTCAGAATTTTTAATGAAATAAAAGACTCTGAAATAGAATATCATGTCTACATCTTGTACAACAAATAACCACTAAGAAAACCATATGCAATATATTAAGTATTGAATCTGTGCTACTAATTTGATTTGAAACTCTCATTGCTATTTGTGCTTTAATAAAATTATGGAAAAATGTTTGTAATAAATAAATAAATAAAAAGAAAAGACTCTGAGTGATAAAAGCCAATATTGACATGAGTATCAAACCACAATGTGCACTTTGTTGTCTTGAAAATATATTCTAGAGCATTACATTATGAATGTAATAACTTCTTACATGCAGAAATATTAATTTCTAAAGACACTCATCAATCATTTTAACAATATCAAATTTTTATAATAAATCATGTATAAATACTAAAAAATAATTTTTTAACAAGTATGATATGCATTACAGGGACAAAATACTGAAACAAAATACTAGCACGATCATAGAATAATTGTATTGAGGTGTTTATTAACAACATGGAGGTGAATATTTACACTAGAGGACAAAATATGTACCACATTTTGTAACTGGAAAAAGAGTTTGCTGGGTGGAATACAGTGTGTGTATCTGTCCATTCGACCATCCATCCATCCATCTGTTTTTCTCCTTTTTTAAGAGGAAATAAGAAAACAAAAAAATTATAGTTTGCTTAGGCTTCATTGGACATGTCTATCAAATGATGAATTCTTGGGTAAGGGGGGAAAGATTCTATGAAACAAAGTGAAAGGGCAATATGTTACAATGCACTTAAATATTAATATGTACAGTTCCAGGGCAGCTGAATCAGGCATTCAGAGAAGACAAGGTTATCTGACAAGTTATGTGGAGGAATTTTAATGTGGCAGAGGAAAAAGCCAGGCCCGAGCCCTGAACCACATCAGAAGAGCCACATGAGACTTGAGAAACTGGAAAAGAAGTAGCAAGTGCTATATGGAAGTGACATGTGACTATAGTGTCATACACTATATAGTTAAAATTGCCAGACTTCTAAGGGAAGTTTGATATCTTGTAATAAAGATTGAATCTTGAAACCTGGTACTTTTCTGGGGCAGAATCAAATCAGTATAACCCTACATATAAGGGGCCATCAGATCCAACATCTGGCTTAGCTACCAAATGGACATGGGCTAACATCCAAAGTGAGAGACCAGTGGCTCACTGGTATTAGAGCTAGTTAGGAACAGGCAAGGAAGAATACTGTTAGCTTCATGAAAGAATCTAGCTTCATCTGAATACCTTGGTTAGAAACAAGCAAGCATGTCAGGCTCTGTCTTTCTTCTTTCTTTTCTGTCACAGAAACAAAATGAAACACTTATGGGAAGATGCATGATAACCACTCTCATCTTTGTTTTTCTTTTAGTAGTTAAAATATAGCTTTCTTGTCCACCATGTACAGGTGGATAGCTCTTTCTAGTTCACACACACACACACACACACACACACACACACACACACACACACACACCAAGGGCATATGTGACACATTCAAGTCTTGCATAGTGCTTTCATCTTTTTCTTTGAATACTTCTACTTTGATGTGAAGCTGATGTAGAAAATGTGCATACAATATGCCCACTTAATGGGTCTCTCTATCTGTACCTAAAATTGCTTTGGGGTTCAGTAGTAACCCCCATTCTTATTGGAGATATAGCAAGTCCAAAACAGTAATGAATGTAAGATACATTCCTAGGCATAAAGTTAAAATCATTATTTTTTTTAAATTTTATTCAGAAACAAATACCAATGAAACAGTTTCAAAACTGATTAGTAGGGGCCAGGGAGATGGCTCAGTAGAATAAGTGCTTCCCTGGCAAGCACAAGGGCCTGAGCTCAATTCCTGGTTTTGACAAAAAAAGAAAAAAAAAAAAACTGATTAGTAGGACAGTTTCAATAATTAGTACATTGCATATTGTTGTCTTTCATAGTGGTTATTCATAGTATAAGATGTAGACATGATATCCTGTTCAAACAGTATTAGTACAAATCTTTTTTCTCATTGAATGTAGCTGTAAATCTATCCTAAATATATTGTATATACAGATAAAAAAAACTGTCCTTCATTTATATCCCATTTATTTTCTTTAGTTTGTTAGAGATGGGGATTCCATTGTCATTTAAATATTGTAGGTGAGTGACTTCAGCAACATAATCCAATATACTCCAGTAGTCTATAATAGTAGTGGGTTACTTGTAGGACTGGCAATGTCAGAAGTTGTTGATTTGAGCCTCTTACGGATTAATATAGCTTTACTTTTTATACCTCATTTTTATAACTTTCTGGTGGATGGTTAAGACCAAGATAAAGCAAGACCTATATAACAAGAAATGTTATTTTGTATCTGACAAGTTCAGTCAAATCCTTCAGGATTTATCCTGAAACTCTGTACCTCAGTTTGTAGATTCTTTGTCAGTGTCAGTCATGCGGATGAGTCACTGCCATTCCTTGATGAATTTTCTCTGTGTGAAAGCCCATGAGAATGTTTTATCTCCACCTGAATCTCCTTAGGCACACTCTACATCATTGATCACTTTCTTCTGTGGCCCCATAATTAACTTGATCAGAAAATTTGGGACACAACTGAGTTACAGGATGTTATAGTACAGGTTCTCTTATGTCCTCAGTCCTCATTGACCTTGAAAGTCTAGGGCCAACATGTTGGCTGTCCTTCAATCCCCTCTTCTTCTATAATTTTTGCTATGCAAATTTCAGTTGTTAATCGCCAGAAAAGTGCAATGATATTATTACCCTATAATGTAAGAAGTTGAACTTAACCTCCCTATCTGTCTGAAGATCAAACATCTTAGACATACCATGGAGCACGTATTTTCCATCAAGTATTGATACGTTAAAATTTTAATGCCTACAGAATGTGATGAAAAATAAAAAATTAATAAATATTTAAAATAATAGGAATAAACAATTACATATTTTTACACATAAATTTAGAGATCTAACCATAGCATTGTAAAAGAACAATCCTCTGACATTTTTTCTTGGCACTTTTTAAAATTTATTACCCTTTTTTTTTAAAAAAAAACCAACATCTACTTGAGAGAGAGTATAACAGTAATTGATATGAAATGACAAGTAGTATGTATTTAGGAGACCATAATGACAGGTATTCCAAGCATGACCCCAGTATTACACATTGGTATTTTCAGTGAAGTTCCTTACTTCACAGGTGTAAGGATATAGTTAGTCAGGATGAGAAACCTTCCTATTAACCGATAATTTCAAAAACCTGCTGAAGATTCTCAGGATCATTCCTTAACCAACTTGTGCATATAAATGTATGCTTTTGATCCTGTCATGTTTCCTACATTTTCTACTTGCCCTATCTTTATTGATAAAACCTTAAGTTCTCTCATTCCTTGTAATTGTGTTATACTTTTCCATTTTTATTTCTTCATTGAGTTCTTATACTAGGGAGACTATACGACATTTACACATGTGGGTCTGGTTTATTTCACTTCTGAGTATATGTTCAAGTAGCATCTACTTACATATAAAGGATCCTAGTTTATCATTTTTTTTTAGCTAAGTAATACTCCATTGTATAAAAATACCACATCTTTTTTTACCCATTCCTCAGGTGATGGACATCTTGGCTGTTCCAAGATTTGGGTATTACAAATTGTGCTTCTATACCCAGAGGTTCACATATGATCATGATACGACATTTTCTGTTCCTCTCTGAAAATGCAAAGTAAGGGGATAGCTGGCTTGAATGGAATTTCCAGTCCTAATTTTTCAAGTACTCTTCCTAGTGATTTCCATAATGGTTACATGAGTATACATTCCCACGAACAGTGCAAAAGGGTTTGTTTTGCCCCATAGCCTCTCTGACATTTGTAGTTTGTTGATTTCTTTATGATAGTCCATTCTTTGTGGGGTGAGATGGTATCTCAGTGGTTTTTTTTGTTCGTTTGTTTTTTGTTTTTTTCTGAACTGGGGATTGAATTCAGGCCCAAGGAAGTTCTTATTCCATTGAACCATCTCCTCATTCCCTCAGTGTTGCTTTAATTTGCATTTCACAGATGGCTAGTGATGTGGAACATTTTTTCATATATTTATTAACTGCTCTAATTTTGCCCTCTGAGAAGTGTGTGTTCATCTCAGATACCCATTTCTGGATTAGGCCTTTAAATTTTGGGGCCCTAATATTTTTTTATTTCTTAAAACCTTGAAAAAGCAGACCCTTGTCTGAGTAATTGTTAGTTAAGTTTTTTTCCATATTTATGGATCGTCATGTCACTTTTCTGGTAATTTTTTTTGACATGCAGAAACTTCTCACTAAGAAGAGGTCTCAGTTGTTAATTCCTTCATGTATTACCCGTGCAATTTGATTTTTGTTCAGGAACTCTTTGCCTACCCTGATGTCTTCAAAAGTTCCTCCTACTTTCTCTTCCAGGAAATTTATTGATTCTGTTTTAATGTTTATATCTTAATACATTTTGACTTTAGTTTAGTGCATGGCAATAAACCTGGGTCAAGTTTTAGTTTTTGGCATGTAGAGAGCCAATTTTTCCAGCAGCTCTCTACATGTTAAAGAGGCTATCTTTATGCCACTAAGCATATTTAGCTCTTTTGTCAAAGATAAGATAGCTGAGTATGTTTGTACAGGCTTCTGAATTTTCTAGTTACTCCAATGTTCTTCAGGTCTTCGTTGCCAATATCATGCTGATGTTATCATGGGAGCTTTGTGGTGTATTTTTAAGTTGGGAATTGTAATGCCTCCTGCCTTGTCTTTGTTGCCCAGTATTGCCTTTGCTATTCTAGGTATTTGTGGTTTGATATAAATATTAGGAATGATTTATAAACATAATACCTCACTAGGTCTGTGAGGTATGTTGATGGCAGTTTGATAGGGACTGCATTACAGATGTACAACAATTTTGGTTGTATGGCCATCTTCACAATATTGGTTCCTCCTATTCAGGAGAACAGAATATCTTTCCATTTATTTAAATACTCTGTGTTCTCTTTTTTCAGAGTACTGTCATTCTTGTTGAAGAGATCTTTGACTTCTTTAGTTAAATTCCAAAGTATTTTATTTTCCGAGGTGTTACTGTAAAAGGTATTGTTTCTCTGATTTCCTTCTCAGTGTGTAATCTGTGTAGAGGACTGTTACTGACTTTTGGGTACTGACGTTGTATCTTTCCACATTACTGTTTTTGTGTATTCTAGTAGCTTCTTCGTGGTGTTTTTTGGGTCTTCCAAGTAAAGTATCATGGTAAATAATGATAGTTTAACTTTTTCTTTACCTATTCTTCTTCCTTTTATTTCTCTCTTTTGTCTAATGGCTCTAGCTCATGATTCCAGAACTATATTGAATAGGAGGGGTAATAGAGGACATCCTTGTCTTGTACCAGATCTGAGAGTAAAACAATTCTGTTTTTCCCTATTTAAAATTATATTAGCCATTGGGTTGTCATAGATGGCTTTTATCAAATTAAAGTAGAGGTCTTCCATTCCAATTTTCTGTAGGACTTTAAACGTGAATGTATGTTGAACATTGTCAAAAGCCTTTCCTGCATCAATTGAGATGATCATATGATTTTTGGATTTGAATCTATTGATATAGTGTGTTACATTTATAGATTTGCATACAATAATTCATCCTTGTATCCCTTAGATGAATCCTTCCTGGTCAAGGTGTATGATTTTCTTGATGATTTGTTGTATTCTATCTGCTAGGATTTTATTGAGCATTTTTGTATTTATGTTCGTGAGGGAGTTTGGCCTGTAGTTCTCTTTTTTAGTTATGTCTTTCCCTCATTTTGGTATCAGCATAATACTTGCCTCTAGGAATGATTTTTGGAAGATTGCTTCCTTTTCAATTTTATTGAAGAGTTTGAGGAGTATAGGGGGTTATAGCTTCTGTAAATTTCTTGTACATTCAGCTGTGAATCCATCAGGACCTGAACTTTTCTTTGTTGGCAGGCTTTTTATTACATTTTGTATTTAATTGTCTATTATTAAGTTAGTGATATTTCTTATATATTCTTTATTCATTTCTGGTAATTTGTACCTTTCTAGGCATCTGTTCATTTTGTCTGTGTCTTCTATTTTGTGAAAGTAAAATTTTTAAAGTAGCTATTGATAATCTTTTGAATTTCCACTGGGTCTGTGATAATTACCCAGTTTTCATTTCTTGTATTTGAAATTTTCTTTCTACTTTATGATGAGATTAACTAGGGAGTTATAAATTTTATTTATTCTTTCAAGAAAGCAGCTTTTTGATTCGTTAATTCTTTGAACTGTTTTCTTCCTCTCAACTGAATAAATTTCTGCTTTAATCTTTATGATTTCTTCTCATTTTGGGGCTTTTTCCCTCCCCTTTTCTAGATGTTGAAAGTATAACATTAGGATGTTTATTTGTTTCTGTTCTGTTTTCCTAATGTGTGAATTCAGAGCTATAAATTTCACTATAAGAAGTGCTTTCATCTCTCCCCATAAATTCTGCTAAGTTGTCCTTGAATTTCATTGAACTGTAGATATTGTTGATTTTCTTGTTTAATTTCCATGTATTTATGGGGTTTTCTGTCATTTATTTCCAGTTTCATTATACTGTGTTCAGATGATATGCATGGGATAATACTGTTTTCTTTCATATACCTAAGGAGAAAGTTAAATTTAAAGCCAAGTTGCACCAGTTCAATCCTCCATATCTTTATAGAAAATCAAGATAAAATTGCCAAGTGGATTAATGGAGACCATGCTGCTACTAGAACTGTAATATTTATATACCACAAAGTTCATATTTCTTACTGATGTAGGGATAAGAATCTGCCAACTTCAAAGAAAGCTTCTGTCTATGGGAGGGATATGGGACCCAGATGGGTTTCCAAGGGCTGTTACCTTTTTTAGAGGCTTTATAGAGCAAAATCTTCAGGTGACATAGGTCTAAGATGGAAAACTTGGCAACTCCCAAGATGAGCATGAAGCAGGACCTGTGGTCTTTAGGACTGGCCAAATAGCTCAGCTGATTAAAGCACCTGAAAGCAGATGCAGGGGCCAGGGATTTGTTCCTCAGGCCTGTTGTTCTGGCCCCACCCCCGGGACTCAGTGAGATGGTGATTGAAACTTGACATGGTGGCGTGTGCCTATAATCCCAGCTCCTGGGAGGCTGTAAACAAGTGGATCAGTATGAGTCCAGTCTACTGTCAAGACCCTGAACACCATACAGACCCTTCTCTGAAATACAAAACAACAACAACAAAGACTATGGTCTACCAATAAGTTTTGAAGAATAATGGCTTACATAAAACTGATTTAATCTGCACCAAATGGGGAAGCCAATCACATAGCAAGTGGGCATGAATACAGAACAGGGTCTTTTCCTGTAGGGGGTTGGGTTAGTGACTCTTTCTGGCTTTTTCAAGGTGATTGATACCTATCCCTTGAGAGATATGTGCTTGCATTTGTTTCTTCTTTTGTCTGGAGGTCAGGCCCACAGCAGGAGTGCTGGTCTCTCCCACAGTTTCAAGGTATCTTACATACTGAATCCTTTGTGGAACTATCCATGTCTCACTGTCTATAATATTTCTATGTAACCCTGATACCTACAACACTATCTACTGGGAAAGCTTGGCTTTATAGAAACTACATGGTCATTGTTAAAATGAAAAGATGATAGGAGATATACTACTTTTCACATATATCTTCAGTTTCAGTTAATTTCTTAAGAGATACTTTTGAAAGTTTATGTTATATAAATAATCAAAAATAGAAACTAATGTCATATAAAATATTATGATAATATAAATTCTACATAAAGGTAATATTCTTTCTGAATGCATGAGTTTCTACAAATAACTGCAATCTTTTAAAGAGTTTGAATTTTCGTCTATTTCTTTTTTTTTAAAGTTTTCTCTTTTTTTTCTTTGGCATAACTGGGGATTGAACTCAGGTTCTTGTGCTTGCCAGGGAAGCACTTATTCTACTGAGCCATCTCCCCAGTCCCAAGAGTTTGAATTTTAAGCATTAGAAGATATCTACATTAATTAGCTGGCACAAAGGAAAATTATTTTAAAAATTAGTTAAATTATTTGTCACATATGTAATATTTCTTCTGTAAACAGGCATTCTTAGAAAGGATAGACATGTCTCTTTCAGACTATCTAAGTGAAAATTAAATGAACATCAAGAGAACTGGAAACTACCTGTAATTTTGAAATACTGTTATAGGTAGACATTTATGATTCTAATTTCCTTGAGGAAACCTGTATGTCCAAGCTGAATTAACACTTAGGAGAAATCAAGAACCTGCCAAACAGAAGCACTAGGTGGTGTAAAGATCTATTTCCATTCATACTTAAAAATCTGTAGCTCTTTGTTTTGCTGCCAACAACCAAAATTTCTACAGATTTTGACTGTGATTAAGTAAAATTCTAGAAGCAAGGCACTGCCTGCCATATTTATTGCTTTTGTTCCCTGTCCTGTGATATCACCTAGCTGAAGGAGACATCTGATTTTTGTATATTTTCTTCCACTGGCCTTTCTTAGCCCACTGATAAAAGGCACAGTGTATCATGGCGGCAAAGGAATCTGCTCACTGCAGAACAGCCAGAAAGCAAGGAGAAAGAGGGAGAGGCCAGAGTACCAATCTCCTCTCCGAGGGTGTCTGAACTAAGGTCCTTTGACCAGACCCACATGTGAAACACCCTGTAACCTGCCACCAGTCGCACAGGCTGGCAAAACAAGTGAGTTCTGTCTATTGTTTGTTTGAACATATGGGCCTTGGGGGAACATTTCAGATGCAAACTATAATATACACTTACCACCATGCACTTAATATATGGAACACACTGAGTTGATAAACTGTTGAAATTATAATCATGATCCCAATGTTTATATTCTGAATGATGTTGAATAATATTGTTAGTTTCTCTTCTAAATTCTGTATTATCATATTTCTCTAGATAAAAAGAACCAACAGGAGGTACAATAAGCAGACAGGTAGCTATGAGCAGAGATTTGTCATGGGAATTGGCTCCCGCAGAAATGGAGACAGACCCTGTGTGCGAGTGTGGGAGCACACAAAACTCAACAGTATCTCAGTCTTAAAGTGCAACAGGGGAAAAGAAACCATAGACATAATTCCTAGAGAAAATAACCCTATAACCAAGGGTACCAGCATTCAAAACAGAAGGTGAGTGTCCACCTGAAAGACATCAAAATTTGTCCTCCTGTACAATTTTTTTTTTTTTTTTATGCAGGGCTGAAGCAAAAATGAGTGGATTGAACAGTGTCGGCTACATTGCAGGGGTTTCCAACTTAGTGCACTGATTCAGATGTAAGGCTCTCCAAGAAGCACCTGTTACAGGAACACACAGAAACAATGTTTTACATAATGTTGGGGCATTGTTTGATTTGATCACATTGGTATAGAATTAAATAGCACGCATATTTTGGTCTGTAAAACAGTATTTTTACACTTCTAAGGTCTTCTTTATTTTGGTAAGAGGAGGTTATGTAGAAAGTAGGCCCAAGTAATATTATCATTCTGTGAAATAGTTTAGCATTTCATGAATGAGTCTATCAATGGAAAACAAACATACCTTGGATTGATGTCATTTGATGGGCATTATTTATATATGCAATACTATACTTAGATCTTTACTTACATAATTTTTTTCAGTAACTCCATAAGATTTTTACAGACTATTTAATAGGTCGTAATTCATACATTTTATATAAATTGGTTAATTTTCAAAATAACAACAAAAGTAACTAAATAAAAGCACTGAAGTGAGATTGAAATGCTCATAGGAAACATTTCCTGAGATAGACAAAATGGGCTAGGAACCACTGTGCTTATTACTTACCCTGAAGATTGACCTTGGGTACACGAAATCTAATGCTTAAATCAGTTGTTTTAAGAATTCTCCAATATTTTTCTTTTTCTTTTAAGTTTGTTTCTGTATTGCATGCAGTGAAATGAACATAATCCTTACTTTCTGTGGAATTTAGAGAAGGTTAGGATTGATTGCTTATATTCTAATCTCTTGTAAGAAAGCTTATGGTCCAAAAGGACACTTAAACCACCCGAAATCTAATCACAGCATGAAGCTGTTGTTCTAGCATTGACTGGATCTGTTTTTCAATGTGTTGGCATTCTGAATTGATTTTTTGCTATGCAACTTTACAGCACATTTTGCTACGGGTGGAATATGCTCTCCTGCTCCACTGACTTGAGGCTAGATGACTTGCATCAGTCGCTTGAATGTTGTTGAAATGATGCTGCATAAAATTATCAGCAAAAGCTTAATGAAGAGTTGCCTTGCTCGCACACACACATTCCTGTGCTTCTGTGATATGGGATTTAACAAGCATCACACAGTATGTGTTTTACCCTAGGTCCTAGAGTAAAGATAGATGGAGGAGACCTGAACCCCATGGGAAGTATGGAGTGCAGTCTAACCGAGCTGAGCCCAGCTAAGGTCAATGGACCTGCTGCTGATCTGCAAAAGAGGGACAATGCTTGCTGTTGAAAGCTAAGCCCCAGAGATATTGACATTATTTGTTATTCAGAAAAACACAACTGATACAATTCTTAAAGAATTTTTATCAAGAGATTTTTTTTATCTTATTAAAATGCACACTCTTGTGGAATGAATCAAGAGAATAGAGGCATTTCATTACAAACTTCATTGACTATGCTTCTACAAGTTAAATATTGCACAAAGTAAATCTTATGTGATACCCTACATCCTCATTTAAAAGCATTTCTTCTCTTTATCACTTTCACTTAAACACTTTCTGATATTTAAGCACAAGACTATTGGAATGCTCAAGGGTGATTTGAATATTATTGATAATAATTTCAATTTTTGATAGAAAAACAAAATGATGGCCTTTGAAATTTGTATTTGATATGCCTTTTAAACAGAATGATATGTAATTATTTTTTAAAAATCTCACATTCAAGTTACCATTTCCACTGATAAAAGTGTTACTAAATATTGGTGACAAGGACTAGAAAAGTCTTTATTGATTTTATTTTATCTTTGCAGCATTATTAGTACTGTATTACCACAGATAATGGAGATTTCTGTTCCATAGGTGCTTCTGAGCTTTAGGGGCCATGTTGCATACATATCACCCTGAGGTCTTGTTACAAGGAAGATTCTAATGTAGTTAGTGCATGGTGAAATCTAAAGTCCTACACCTCTAAAATATAATAAGTTTTTTTGATGCTTGCAGTTCATGAAATACGTGTTTAATAGCAAGGCCATATAATATTTTCTGAACTAATGAAAAAACCCCAAAGGAGCACGCTGAACACTAGCATACATATGAAAGGCTGATGATAAAGTTGGTATATAGTGTGTATTACCCAGAACTAAACAATAATGATTTGGGAATAGAACCTTTATCACAAACAAATGTGAATATTAAACCTATCTGCCATAAAACTTATTCATATTAAACTTAACTGCCCTTACTTTCAAATGAATAAATTAAAATGGGAAAGGAACTGAAGTGTATTTAATAATTTTGCTTTTGTAATTCTTGAGTGTGCACATTTTCCTTGCTTTATTAGAAAATAGGAAAGAAAGAGGAATAAACATACTTTCTATGGAAAAATAATGAATATTTTTAAAAAGTTATTGTAAATTTCAGGAAATCATAATTTGAGGGCTCTAGGGGTAACCTTGTAAGACTCCCTCTCCTGCAGACATCTGGAAGACCTTGCTGACTTTTTCAACATAGGTTCTCTTAGATTCCCTCAAATTTTCTGAGTTACAGTTAGCCTCTGGTGCCCAGTGCTGTGCCTAGTGTTCAGCGTGCTCTTCTGGGACACCCAGGTGATACTGACCCACAACTGCAGGGTGAAGAGGTTGTGACTTCCATTCCAAAGGACCTTCACTGACACCCAAGAAATGCAGGACCTGAGTCCGTGGTCATCAGGCCCTACACAGACACACATGGCAGAGGTGCACAGCAGAGGACAGCTGCTCTCCTGCTCACAGCCAGGAGAGTACCAGTTCCTCCCCAAGCCATTGGGATTGGCAGATATTTGGATCTGGCAATTCTAATATAAAATTAGGGAAACTTTTCAATTTACCCTGTGAGGTTAGCATTACTCAAGTAACAAAACCTGCAAAGATATTATAAGTGAAGAAATCTTCAGACTAATATTTCTCATGAACATATATCCAAAAATCCTCAATATGTTGGCAAATGGAATCCCAAATTGTATAAGAAGAAAAATACCATGTCTAGCTTGGATCTACTCAATGATGCAAGGATGGCTCAACAATCAAAACTGAATTTATGTAACCTATCACATCAATAGGTTAAGAAGAAAAAGTATTTGGTCATAGTAAAAGATAAAAAAACAAAAACTTAATTCCCACTTATGATAAAAGCTTTTAGGAAAAAAAGGGATAACTGAGGACTTCCTCAACCTGAAGACATTTAGGGAAGGTTGGGACTGATTGCTCATTGTTTATTTCTTGTAGAAATAGATTCTCCAGAATCATGTTTAACAGTGAGAACCCAGAGATTTCTCTCTACGATTTAGATCAAGGGAACGCTGTCCATTCTCAGCACTCATCAACACTGTAGTATAAGTTTTAGCTACTGAACTAAGATAAGTAAAGAAACCAAAGATATGGAGATGTGGAAGTACATGTAGACAGATGACATTAGTACACTAGGACTTCTGCTGAAAATTTGTTTTAACATTGTATAAGGCTAATATAAAAGTTAAATGCCCATTGCTCAACTGTACTGTACCTACAAGTTTTACACTTGCAGATTTAAACAATTACAAACTGAAAATATTCAAAATCTACGTCCACACTGACCATGGGGAAACACTTTTTTGTAATTCCCTGAAAAATTGAGTATAGCAATTCCTTACATGCTACAATAAAAGATGGTCTCCAGTAAAACTGCTTTGCAAGAAATGAAAACGAAACAGACAGTAAAACATTAATGGCAGAGCTTCAAGAATCTGCTCTAGCAAAAGCACTGGACCGATGTGTATCAAATTGGAATGTGCAGTGTTCTTTGAAGTGGATGGAATTTACAGATGCTAACAATCCAGTGGAAACCTGAAGAAAATTTAGATTCTCCAGAGCTAATTGAAGCATTTAATGCACTAAATGCTGGCAAGGAACAGATTGTACAAACTGAAAATTGATATGGGTCAGTGAGTACAATGACAGCAAATCAAAACAAGAAAGCACACAGCTGCCAAGGCAGGAGGCCTTGCCGTAGGCCTGGATCCTGAAGGAACAACTGGTACCACAGGAAGGAGTGGAGAACTGATGTAGCTCATAATAGGAAAGATAATAGGAGTCATGTTCTTGTGTATTTATTAATATGAAAAAAGACTGCATTCTAACATCAAGTTTAATATGTTATTTTGAAAGAAGTATTGGGAGAGTTGTTGGGGATTTTGTTGTTGTTTTGCATCAATAGCACTGGTTACTTTGAACACTTGCAATGTTTCTAAACACAGTTGCTTCCTTTATCAGAACATGGCCTCGCCTCTGATCACCTGGTATTTCCTCTGCCTTTCTAAACATTGGGGAATTTCCAACAAAACTGAATCTTAGCTCACCTACTTAACGACCATTCTCTCTTCTTAATTGTTGGTGGGTATATAACTGAAACACTTACATATGTGATCTTTTTTTTTGTTTTCTAAACATTCACCAAAACAAGAACCATGAGTTATTTATTGATAGATTTACTGATTTTACATTCTGCTGGGTTTCAGATGCCAGTTAAGCATCCAAGCAATAAATCATTCCTAGTTAAGCTGATAGTTTTCTAGAAGCCATAACTTTTCAAGTTAAATAGAGGGTTCTGCAATTAATTGGACACTTCAAAGTAGACAATTTCAGAGCAGCCGTCATGGAAGCTGTAATGTCTTTCATTACATAAATGTGGCAGCTTCCTTGCAAAATTCCGGAAAAGAAAAATTTTCTCACTGATTACAATTTTCACACAAATAAGGGAATAGACACAATCTGTTTTTCTTGAATTAGTTATGCAAGACGTCTGAAGGGAATACTTAAAGATCTTTAGTGAACAATTCCCTCATAGTAAGATGAAATCTCTGTACTAAAAGATCATAATCAATGGAAAGTCTAAGGCTTGTCTCATGGAAATCTAGTCAGATGGTTACAGTGTTCCCAATTTAGAACCTGCTAGAATAAATGACTGAAATAACTATTATAAAAAAATATGAATCATTGATCTTCACCCCAACTCAATGCATACTTTTGCATGAAATAATTTTTAGGATTTGGGGTACTTTTTGAGAAGAATCCAGGAAAATAGATTTGTAGTCATCATGATGTTATCCTACTGTGTATTGTTTACTTTATTGTAAATTATGGTTAGCAGTGGTCAATAAAGAGTTTTATATTTATTTAAAAAAGAATAATGCAAAATAGGATAGCTATACAGCTATCTCAATGAGAAAAGATTTGTACTAATATTTTTAGATAAGATATCATGTCCGCATCTTATACACTAAATAACTACTATGAAGACAAAATATGCAATGTGTTAATTATTGTAGCTGTCCTACTAACCTGCTTTGAAACTGCCTCATTGCTACTTCTCTCTCATTACCATTAATGTAAGGTAAAAAAAAATGAGAAAGAGAACAAAAATAGCAAGCCATAAAAAAGAAATCAGAATTTACAAGCATAAAATGTGTAACACATTGAAAACCATGATTTACTTCATTTTATTCCATGCCCTATTTATGGTGCATTTTTTTTTTCAAGAAACTGCAACCAATTAAAGAAGCAATCTTCTCCATCTGTACCTGTTTCAAATATATCTCTTGAATTGCATTGGGATTTCACTTGTGTTGAATCCCTAGTAACATCAAGAAGTTTCTGCGCCCTCCTTTTACTTCATATTCAAATAGAAATAGTTGTCTCCCAGTCTTATGGATTATAAATTGGAAATAAAAATAAAAAGGAAAGCTTCCTTATCTTCCATCTTTGATAACCCCTAAGATACTGTATTTGGTATTTTTGCAGTGATTAAAATCTTGAAATTCTGGCTCTGCATAGTCTTAGTTTCTTTTCTTGCCATCCATTTGAGCCCCAGCCTGCTGCAGTACAATCACCTACATATACAGGAGTTAAGTTCTAAAACAGGTGCATATCCTAATATTTTATTAATAGTTCAATAGCATTCCATATTTTATTTCTTATACTCTTGTATTTTAGTCCATTAATGATAATTTTCTTCCTGGACTTTCTAGAAGCTAATCAACATGAATGGTTTTCTCTTTCATTGACAAATGCTTCTCATTCCTTTATTACATAACCAACTGGGGATAAAGGCTTGTTGTCTTGATTTTTGTTTTTTTCCCTATTGAAACAGTTTGTCCCCTTTATCAGTTCCTACTATCACATCTTCGTCGTCTCTCCTGATTCCCTATTTTTTAGCACACATCCCTCAAGTCTTCCCAATTTCAGTTTTATTTCAGCCATTTTCCATGCTGACAAGAAAGCAGTCTTCTAAAACACATATCTGATCACATAAGCCCTTTATTAAAACAATTTCAAGATTTCCTTTTTCCTGCAATATAAAATCCATGCTTTCACATAGATAGCATTTCCCTTTACTCATTCTTGCCCACTGATATGCTTGCCACAAACTATAGGAAATCACTTCAAGTCTCTGGTTACATAATTGAAAAAAATTATAGTTAAGAATCATCTAGTTAAAATATAATGGAAAAATACTTTGACAGAAGCAACACACGTATGAGGCCCCAAGCAAAAAGCTTCACAGGAAAAGTGTAAGAACTTTGCGAATAAATTTTAAAGTACTAGAGACAAGAAGTAGTTTTGAATAAACTTACTTACATAGGAAAAGCCAATTTATAAATATGTCACTTTCTTTAATATGAACATTTAGAAATGGCCCAAATATAATGAAGTAAATAGACTCTAAATTTAATATGGAAAAATACTTTTAGAATTTTCCTGAAGTATAACAAGGTTTTGTTTGCTTGTTTTCTCTTTATAGAGATTCTATTTGCAGTGGTGGCAATATACCATTTTTCATACCCACAAGCCATTGTGAAATACATTGAAACCTCTTGTCTCTAGTGCTGTTTAGAGAAGTTCACTGATGGTTCTAATCTACCAATCCACCCAAGAATCAGAATCAGTCCTGAATGTATGCTTTATCTCCTCCAGTGGTCAGTTTGAATTAAAATGATACCAAATTAACCATTACCCAGGGTTGAGTATAAACCCTCCATACCCATTACTTATGTGGAATCCTGTGTTTGTTCTTTGGGTATAACTGTGCTCTAGTCTTAGTTCTTGTTGAATATTCATTCAGTTTATTTTATTACACTGAACATAGTGAGTTGCAGTCCATGGTTATTGCAGCTTCCTTTGGCAGAGTCCAACCTTGTTACTAGCACCTACCTTCTGATTTTCTTACATTCTCTGAATGGGACAGCCCATATAATGATATGAACCATAAAGCTTCACTTTCTTCAAATAAGAGACTCATGCTTTGGTCTTACTTTTTCCTGTAAGACAATTCAGGTCTTTCTTTGTCATCTTTCAAAATTTGCTTTATTTTTCTCAAACCAAAATGGTTTACAGTCAAGATTACTTACCCCACAGTCCTTATTCTAAACAGATTAAGGTCTGACTATGCTGGAAGCCACCTGTTCCCCTGGTTTGTCTCACAAATGTAATACAGAGCTACCTACATTCTGTTGTTGCTTTATTTCAGCACACATCTCTGGAATAATGAATATGGAATGTAGAAAATTAATGGGCAGTTCACAAATTGTTGAAATAGTTAACATAAACTATCAGAAAGAATACTAAGTAATACTGATATATCCAGAACACCATCTTCACTATGTGTCTTAATTACATGTATTTGACTGCTAAATATGTATTTATTTTTCTCTAAAGTTTTTAATGTTATACAAAAGCCAAATTTGGCTAAAGCATCATTAGCCAAAACCTACTTTAGAAATCAGCTGTCAGGTATGGCATTTAGTCCCTGGAATGGAGAGTGTCTAAGTCACCTTTCTTGTTGAGAAAACAAATGTCTGACGTCCAAAGCTAAAGGTCGAAAAGTTGGTTTATTCAGCTCCTAGCTCTCAAAGGCTTCAGTATCTCTACAACCAGCTGATTCCAAGGTAGGGTGGCATCACCGACAGGCATCATGGAGGAGAAAGAATTCCTGGCGAGCAGAACACAGCAAGGCAACCCAGTAACGAGGAAGCATGACCAGCTCCACTCGGAGCCTCTTTCTGCCCCTTGCACGCGCTGTGCAGGCTGCAGATTCGGAGGAGGTGTGGGATGATTCAGTAATCACACACTCTCGCTCTCAGCACCACATACTGTACACCCTGCTATGCCTGTTCCCCTCTGATTGCAGGAGGCTTATAGGGACATCAGACTCAAGCTATAAGAAAGACAGACCGAAATAAAGCTTCATAATGGTTTTAAAGGTAAGTACCAAATCTTTCGCTAATTTCACAATCGTCATAAAGGTAGTTTATAAGATAGAGGCTTGAAATGATAAGTAGCACAATACCTACATACTATGCAGCCTTAAAATTACAGCATGCTTTGAATCAAGATATAGAAATCTACAAGTTGAAGCGACAGACACTGAATTTATGAAAGTATGTTCCAAAAGCCCTTCTAGAGACAGAAGGATAAAGGTTAGACTATCAGTTCTTTGGAATTTAACCTGAAAAAACAACTCAAATTTAGCACTTCTGTGCCTTCCCAAGAATTTGATAATGGGAGAGAGTTCATTCAGATTTACACCATGACATTTATACATTTTATTAATAGCATGTTTTACACAGAATAAAATTGAGAAAACCTTCAATGAATTATGGTCAAATATTATTTATGATGTCATATGCAGTATCCATATATTTCATATTCTATTTTGATATTTTTCAAGTCCTCCCAAAGATATTCTTACTTTCTCCTTTTACAGAGTAACCTTTTTATGTTAATTCTTCTTAAATGTAAATGTGGTATATATCAGGGCTGAACACTTAAAATTTTTTAATTAATTTTAATGAGAAAAATAACAATGAGACAGTTTCAAAATAGGTTAGTAGGACAGTTATAACAATTAATACATCACATATTTTGTCTTTGTAGTAGTTATTCAGAGTATAAGATGCAGACATGATATCTTGTCTAAACAATATTAGCACAAATCTTTCTTCTTATTGATTAAGAGAAAGTAGCTTTATATCTATCCTAACTGTTTTGTAAGGGCTAAATACTTTTTTTTTGGCAGAACCTGGGATCCAACTCAGGCCCTTGCACTTTCTAGGGAAGCGCTTATTCCACTGAGTCATCTCCCAAGTCCAGGCTGAACACTTTTAAGCTGCTGTTTTTATAAATCAACCACAGATTTTGATTCTAAAGAAAATATATGATTTTTGAATGAATACAAGAGAATAAGCCAAATATGTTTGAGGGCTTATAGTTGTAAAGATTAATCTGTGTACCTGGGTCAGAACTATTTTCCATATGTGCTGATTAAGTACATTAAAATACTGTGCCATTTATTTTATACCCTGTACTAAGCAGATATTAAGAATTCAAAAGTGCACATGGTAATTTCCTCAGACTCTGCTGTCATTTTAGGATATGATCAGATATATTCAAATCAATTCATCTTCCATATGTTCATTGGCTTTCTCCCTTTTCTCTGCATACACACATGGTATGGGACTCTTTGCTGAGCTCTGGCATTAAAGTGAGCTTAAAAGAAAATGTGTGTTCATTCTGGAGCTGTTGTCTCAACAAAAGAGAGATAAGAGTAGACAAGCAGACAAGAACATAAGTAATTGTGACATGTATAGCCAAGGCTACAAATGCAGAGCCAAGGCAGGAAATCACATGAATAGGTTGATAGTGGTATCTCAGAAGTCTTTCTGAAGGGACGACTTTAAGCTTAGTGAAAGGGTATTTGTGTGAGATTCCACAGAAATGTAGATGATCACTAACTCCAACTTCTGAAAGTCTTAGAAGATGTCTATGTGGAGATTATAATAAAAAGATAAAAAATAATTAAACCACTTCAGGAGAAGAAAAATTTCAATCAGAGAAATGTCATAGAGAAAGGCCAGTTGCCTAAGAAGTTTGCTAGGAGTTATAACTAAGCAGCTGCTTAACTAAGAGACCAGGAACTGATACAAGATAAATTGGAGAGTTGTTCAGCTGGAAATAACAGAGAGCGCTGCACGCTTACGCCAGTGCAGTTCGCTCTCGGTAGCTGTGCTGCCGATGAAGAGCACACAGCATTTTGAATGCAACAAGCTTTCCATTCGAGGTGCAGGCCTGTCTTGCTCACACCCATCGCAGTGTCATGTCTGATAACGTTTCGTTGCTGCTGCTGCTCTCTAGCTGTGTGCAAACCTACTTCTACGTAACTTCCAAAATTCTCAGGGAAACTAAAAGCGCAATCAAAGGTTAATGGAGTCAAAGCAATTGATTAAAGGGTTATATTTTACTAAATAAAATACACCAGAGTGGAATGCTATCTGAGAAGCAAGTTTATAATCATGTATATATCAGGAAAATGGAAAGAGTTGCAACAGGGAAAATATTCGTTTTATGAAAACAGAAACAGTGGTTTGTCTGTTCAAACAGGAGCACCTGCCTGGTCCTGCTAAGAACAGACTCATGGGATATAACATCACAGAATTCCCAAAAAAGAGAGAAAACACTCTAAACTTAGTCTTGTCACAAAAATTAAGTAGCTTTTCAAAATTCTTCTGACATAATATTTTACATAACATTTTACTTGCTGTCAGAGATACTATCTTTCTGTGTCTGTTATGTAGTGATTTTATAGTTCTTGACTTTTACTTGAACACTGTAAATGATCATTTACTAGCTAATTTCTTAAAAAGTTAAACCCCTACATTTTGCCCAACATGCTGCAAAAGTGAGCCTTATTAGGTGTCAGGCCATCATTCTCTCTATCTTTTTTTTTTTTTAGTGGAACCAAGGATTGAACTCAGGCCCTCGCGCTTGCTAGGGAAGCGCTTATTCCACTGAGCCATCTCCCCAGTCCCAGAATCAGAAACTTTGATGTAACTTGTATTGCCAGTAAGGCTCAGCCTGGTGCAGTTGTCCATCATTGTCATTTGTAGCTCATGGCTAGGAACAGTCCCAGGTCCAGACATGTAGTCCTACCATATACACAGAAGTAAGATTGAAAAATAATGAGCAAGGAAAATTTCTACCTCAGTGAAGAACTACATGTGGATAAGTTTTCCCATGATTATTTAGCACACATTTCTGTAGTGATATTACAAACTACTGTGTTTGCTAAATGCAGAAAAATTTTCCACTAAATATATTGTGCAAACACAGAAGTCTCTTCCACATACATATGATTTTATCAGTTCCCAGAGGCATGAATTGCAAAAAGTGATCTCAGTTTTATTGTAAAGATATATTAAACTAATCTATCACCTTTAAATTAACATTTACAACTACCAAACTTTCCTTTTAATTCCTAATGTAAATTACATACCCCAGTATCTTTTATGTGTAAATCAATAAATACACAATCCTTCAACAATCACATGAAATTTTTATGTGTTTTTATTAGTTAAATATGACTCTTTCTCACCTCTTTGGGTTTAGACCCATTGCAGACAGAACAGAAAACAAAGTGGAGGGAAAAATTGAATGTAATTACATTTAAATAAAAAATCAGCCTGCAGCAAGCCTTTAGGACACGGTGGTCAGTGCGCTGTGCACTGTGCATATTAGGTAATGCACTGTGCTTTTTCAATTTAATTGGAGCAAACAGTACGGGGTGACTGGCTGTAGCTTGAACATGAAGGCCTGGCTGTTAGGGGGATAAGGCATGAGGTTAGCATCCGTCAGCTTTCGCTAAAGTAACACCCACAGTGACATTTGCTAATCTAGCCCATCAACCATGCGTGCTCCATTACTTTAATTAAAGCTATGTTTCCAGATGATAAAACCATGCGTAAAAGAAAAAAAATGTCTTGAAATACAGTAGTTACTATGAAACTGACAGCCATAACAAGTCAATATTGATTTATAACTTGAAGAAAACATAAATAGAAACTAGAGAAACAAATGAAACTGTTCAAGTTTTTTCCTCACCTTCATTCTTTGCATGAAATTGGTCATTTCTATTGATTAGTCCTTTGTAATTTCTTGTGCTTCCACATTCTTACATTGTCCCTTTACTTTTTAAAAGTCCATGCTTTATTCCAATCAGACTATAGCAAAAATTGTATAGTCACTAGGAATATATAGTCTTAATTTGACTGTCAAGTTAAGTTCCTTCTTTTCTTTTTCTAAACATTTCCAAAATTGCTTAATGGTTATGTCAGTCTTTATTAGTGAGGGTGACACTGAATCCTAGGGCAATGCTTTGGAATTCTATTTTTTTAGTACAAGGTCTACTCTATGGAGTACAAGGTCTACAGGGTCTCACTACATAGATTGGACTCATAAAGACTCCCTTGTTTTCAGCCTCCCAAGTCCTGGGATTACAGGCACGCATCACCACACCCAGTCTCAATCGCAGTCTCAGTGTGCCCCAGGGGCAGTGCTGGCAAAACACACCAGGGACCGAAGTCCAGCCACTGCTCTCAGCCTAAGCGGGCACTAGCTTAGTCCACTGAGCTATTTGGCCAGACATAATGCTTTGGAATTCTGTAAGCATGGTTATGTTTTCCATAGTAAGTGAGGGGATATCACTAGCATAATATTTGGGTCCTAATAGCAGTGATACTTGGGGGGGGGGGGGAGAGAGTCTTGCTATGTATCACAAGTTGATCTTTAGTTCATTATGTAGCTTAGGCTGCCCTTGAACTTGCAGCAATACTCCTGCCTTAGTCTCCCATGTGTACAGGCATGTGCCACTGTATCTGGCCACTATTTTCTATACAATAAGTCCTTAAGTATATCTGTTGATTGATCACTTTTGTGGATAATGGTCATTTCAGATTTTTCACGAGTGCATCAGGAACAGCTGGGAGTTCATGGCACTATAAATAGTAAAGTAGTAGGGTAGATATCATAGATCTAGTTTATTGATCTAGAAATTCCAAATATTGGCTGAGCTTTTCAGTCCTGTGAATGATAGTGCCTGTGTCCCACTGGAGTGCAGATTCTCTGGCTATCATACAGCATTTGTAATGGGTGTTAAGCATTACCACCAATTTTCAAAGCAGAGTGGTGCTATAGGACACAATATTGACCAGCTTGTTCTTTAGAAGGTGTTATTTAGTTGAGTTTCCTTAAAATAACAGCTTATTGCACATGTATAGAAATCTCTAGAATAACAAATAATTCTGTGTCCTATGATCATTTCTATTTTTTTTGTTGTTGTTTAATTCTTTTTTTTTTTTTTTTTTTTTGGCAGAACCGGGAATTGAACTCAGGCCCTTGTGCTTGCCAGGGAAGCACTTATTCCACTGAGCCATCTCCCAGCCCCGATCATTTCTATTTTATTATCCAATTTTAGTTGACAAAATGCAACTGACAATATCACAGGAAAAGTAAATTGTGGCTTGCATTTCATTTGTAGCATTCATACAGTTTCCATGTCTATCATAATATTTATTTTTCTTATTTATTTGCATATATGTATTATGCTAAAATTTAATTATGCAATGGTAAAATTAAAAAAAAAAACATAATCAGGAAAGAAAACAAATAAAGCAAAAACTATCCTTGTATCTCCCTACTTTAATATCATTCTAATTTAGGCAAAAGGTATGGCAACTTTTTGTTGTTGTTTTAATAAACATTGTAACATTGACATATAAATATTATGTCTGTGATTTCAGAAACCTGAGATATTACCTATAAATAAGAGCACATTTTTTAGTATTTTGCTTTTCTTAGGACAACTCCTGAAAAGAATGATTCTCTCCAAAATTAAATTTGGCTGCATAGCCTGCCAAGGTCAGTTACTACTTTCCAGTGGAAGACTTTGGCAAGTACTTTCTGCAATAACTCCAGATCACCTTGAAGCAATTTCAAGCAGAGTATCTCAAACTATATGAATGTTTTAGGTGCATGATTTCTGACTACAGGAAAAAGTATAAGCTGCTACATCATTTATTTACTAAATTATTGTTGTGTCCTTTCATATAATAAATGCTGTTCTAAGGAACAGGACTAGACCACAATAAACAGAGTCCCAGATGTCATGTCATTTACCAATGATAAAAGAAAAAAAATAAGCTACTTATATGACAAAAAAAAAATCGTGCCATATTGTTTATCAGGAACAATGAACTAGATTAAATTTTTAGGGAGTGATGAGGTTACATTACTAAATAAGACTGTTAGGAAAAACCACTCTGAGAAAGCAGGAGTCATCTAAAATAAAGAAAAGCTAAACTCAGAGAAAGTAAGAGGCAAGTCTACAGCAGGGATGTGATCATTGGGCAGGGACAATATGCCAGTGCTCCAAGGAGCCTCGGTCTTTGTGGGTCCTCAGCTAGCTGCAAACTGGAATGGAAATTTGGCCCTTGGGGTGGTTATGGCATGACGTCCAGAAGTACAGGTATGTGAGTGGGATGATAAGTCGGGCTTACAAAGCATAGATTCACATGAAGTTCTCCTTTACAGACTCAGCTCTAAAAAGTGTGGTGTTCGGAAAGTAAGAGCTGCATTACAGGGGCCACCTGTCTGCTAGTGAACCCAGGGTTTTGTTCCTTATTCAATATACCTTCAGTGTAAACACAGCTAGATAAGGCTTTAAATGGTATCAGGGGACCTGCAGAGGGCAATTTGCCTTTAGAGAAAGCTTGGCTTCTATGCAATAACTTCCTGATCATTTTAAACCCAAAGGCAGCTGACGCCCTGTGGGCTCAGGCTTCACTAGGTGTAATTTAGCAGTGGTTGAGTTTCCGAAATGCAGTGTTCATATGCTGGAATTCCACATCTTTATTCTGAAACCAGAATATTCCTGTGTTGTTATCTACTGCCCTTATGAATTACTTCATGTATGCAATCTGCAAACACTGATCAGCAGGACAACCACGTGGCATTAGGACAGCATGCATTAGATGTACTAAATGTGACCCTATGTGTTGGAATCGTACAATATGTCATCATGATTAGCATGTGTACCCTTACTGCAAATTATTTCATTATGTATCATATGTAGTATCATTCTCATTACAGCAAAAAGTGTGACAAATTTACAATAATATATACAGGACTGTCGAATAGATTCCCGATTGAAAGGAATTTCCATTGTGGCTAGACTGTGATAAGAACCAACTACTCTACTTAAAATTTTAAGCATGGTTTTTGAACAGACTTTCTGCAAATCAACTTCAGAGTTTATCTAAGAAAAAATAATATAAGAACTTGGCAGTCTCTGCACAAGAACCAGTTTAAAGTGAATGTGTTGGATCACATGGACAGGTCATATTTAAAGTCAGTAAAATGGAAATAACATCAGTAAGTGAAGTAGAGGTAGCCTGGCTGGTTACAGTCCATGCGTGTGCTACTTAAACATGAAAATTACAAGTTGGCCACGCATGATTTCCTGTGATTATTGAAGAGTAAATCAATGTCTATTTTCATATCAAGTTTGGTTACAATTCAGCAGGCCAAAATATGTATATGAATACTAGTGTTATGATAACAGTAACACAATTTATTTTGTTTTCATAATATGTTTCTCTTTTATTCTCTACCTTTTTCTAAGCCTCATACTTTAACACATACTCTTCTTCACAGCAAAGGAAATAAGGGACAATTTAGGGAATAAGAAAATATTTTGCACTTTTTCCTATGACATCTAGAGGTTTGAAACCTAGAATATGACAAGAATACAAAAAAATTAGATCCCCATGAAAACTACAAAATGGGCAACTGAAGGGAAAAGACATTTCTCAGGAATGAAGTACAATACACCAGTGAATGCAAAACGTTTAATCAACATCTTTGACCAGTGGAGAAATACAAATTAAAACAACACTGACATTTCTCCTTACTCTGGGGAGAATGGTCGTCATCAAGAAATCAAATAATAATGAATGCTTGTGAGACTGCAGAGAAAAAGAATTCTTCTGTATGTTTGGTGGGAACATAAACTAGTGTACTCACTATACAAAGCAAAATAGAGGTTACTCAAAATTGAAGAATAAAAATTCCATTTGACGTAGATTTTCTCTTTCTGGGTTTCTTTCTTGTAGAGATAAGACATCAAATCACAGTGGTACATACAGACCCATGTTTATAAGATCACAACTCATAATAGCTACACCTTGCAAGCAGGCTATATGGCCATCAACAGATGAATGGCTAAAGAAAGTATTTATACGCAGTGGAGTATTATTCTAATGGAGCCTAAGTATGAACTGCTTTTAGGAAACTTTAATATACCTTGATACCATACTGTTAAGTGAAATAAGTTAGACACACAAGCTTAAATATCACATAGTTTATTTGAAATGAGAAACCCAAGATATAAACAAATTAAAGTGCAAACTAAAAGAAACTTGGAGATTGATCTTTGGTAAATGGGAAGGGTCCCAGGTAGAGGAAGAGAGTAAGCAGGAGAAGAGGAGAGGATAAACAAATACTCACGTATATGGACTAATTACTTATGATGGATGTACTCATTATATACTCATAATATTTATTTGACAGCATATACAAATAAAAATTAAAAATTAGAGAAAAACATATATCTAGAAACCGTTCCTATCTTGGGCTGAGTAGCAACAATCTATCTATGTATAAAATTGATGTCAGTCAAGTAAACCAACATACCAAGATTAGTGCCAACCCTGCCAATTATTGCATTCTCAATTCAAATTCTCACTTAAATATTTATCTAGCATGATATCCATTTCAGTGCTGTGCAGTATGAGGCGAAATATAACCACAGGAATGTCATAAGAAAAGAAGAAAGCTTCCTAAATGTTTGATATTTAAATGTCTTTCTCATTGATAAATTTCCTACCCATTTGAGTCCCTGTCTCGGGGCTCTTCTACAGTATTAGAATAGATGTATACAAGGAAAGACCTCAGAAGTTTTAGCTTTTATAACTTCATGATATACCTTCTCCCTTTGGCCAGCTTGAGAAAATCTTATTCACTAAATGTAACAATGAGAAATGAATCCTCTCATTTTTAAATTTTCACCTCCACAGATGACACTGCCCTAGCAGTTGGATTTAGCAGAGTCACTACCCAACTGTATGCTTCAGATAGGTGAGCCCTGCTTTTCCTCAGTGATCTGGTACTTCTGTGCATTCATGAGGTTCATTCATGTAGGCTTGAAAAGAGCTATATTTTTAAATTTTATTAAGTGCAAATAATGCATTAGAATCTTGGCATAGATAAAGACATTTAGCTGTACTTGCTGAGGATTTCGATCTGCTAACAGCAGTGAAGACTCAATCTTTGCATTTTGTTTTAAAATATCTTCTGTTTAAATAAAATTTGAAAAAATGCCCTACAAACAGATATTAAAGTATTGTATTACTCCTTTAAAATACCTTATTATTTGAGAGTAGTATTCTTACAAGCCACAGAATTCAAATAACATAACAGAGAGTTAACTGGAAAGAAAGAACCAAAGTTGGAGTATGTTTTTCTTTCTAAATTTCCTTATAAAAATTTGCTCTTATGTAGAGCTATGATGCCCAGCTCTGCTTCCAACAATCCTACCAGGCAGTGACACATGTTGCTTATGAGAAAACTAATTTATGTTTAAATGAACAACCTCTCCAACCCAGCTGATACCAAGGAACACAGCTGGTAACTGATGAAGCTGAAATTATAACAAAGGTACCTTTTTCCAAAAGTATTTTCTTAACCATAAAACAATAGTATCATAAATCCTTGATACTAGTCATAAAACCACTAATTTGAGACAAAAGAAGTTTGGAATCCTGTGATTACTAACTAACGCTATTTTGCTCCTTGTACGTCTGCTCTTTCTTGTATACACCGCATTGCAAAATTGATTGTGATTGTGAAAAATTTCAAGATATAAAACAGAGTTTATGAAGAAACAATATGAGTGCCAGATGAATTACAACCATAAAATTAAGAGATATTGCAGACCACATTGCACCATCATGAGTCATCACAAATTTGCCCCAAAATCTCAGATTCAAAATAACTATCTGGATGTATTTACTTCAAACCCCAAAGGAAAATTTTAGAAGATATTCTCTATATTAGGACATGAATATAGAGATAATGCTTTATAAATTAAAATCTCAATCAACTTGCTATCTATATACATAATGCATGACACCTTTCTTTATTAAGGCAGAAACATGGCAGACAATTTCATGGCTATTTAGGACGAGGTGGAGATGTAGGTGGCTTTCTTCCTATTATTGAAAAAGTGACTTGTATTGAAAAACATTGATGTGTACTGCACAGCAAATTAAGTGAGATTATAAGAAATTTCATTGAGTTTTAACAAACCTGATTTGGCTAAATTAAAGACATGGTCTTCAATTTACTTATCTGGCTTACTTTACTCGATTCCATCTTGACCATTCAGTGACTTAAATATTTTAACAGCTTGCAAGTATAGTATTTCTGAATGTTGAATGGATCTGATGAAACATAGGAATGATAGATTTCATTTTAACTGATGACACTTTTGTGAATAGACCTGACAGATGGTGAAAGACACTTTTCTCAGCCCTTGAAAAATGCTTATTTCCCTGTCAGTTATCTGACTACATCACAAAAGGCCACTACTATAAGCAACTGCAGTCTTCAAATAAAAATCTAGGTCTAATGAACACTTTATTGTATCCATAGATTTTCATGCTAACATCATATTTTTTAAGTGCCTGGGTAGATATTTATTATATAAGTGCCAAGCCACAAACTATGATGAATCCTGCTACAATTTTATTATATGATCACATTTAAAAAGCATATATGCTACAAAATGCAAAAGAGGCAGTATCAGGTTAACCAAATTGGTTTAAAATTTAGCAGTTCGTGCTTTTTTGAAAAGATAACTTTATCCAACAAACTCAAGAGAAATGAGGAATAGCTACTCATGTAAATACATATGTGTATCATGCTGCTATTTTTTTCTTTTCTTTTTTAGGGAAATTTTAGAAGACTGATTAAATGTTAATTTTACTAATTTTTCATGGCTATTATTTTAAGAAAAGAATGGCCCAATAATTTCTACCACTATTGTTTATAGATCCTTGACCACTTTAACCAGAGTTTTGTTAATAAACTGCAAATTTTTTCCAAATATATTTTCCTTCACTTTAAGCATTTACTTGCTGTCATTTAGCTTTAGGACACATTGTGCATGAAGTCATGCCAGAATATTTTAATATAAATTTCACTGCAAAACACAGTTTATCTGTTATGTATTAGACACAGTGCTAGGGATTTTCTTACCAGTTGGCATTTTAAAACTTACTCATTTAAGTTGTATGCCTTCCTGTTGCAGAAAAGACAAAGTTCAAAGAGATTATATTATCTTTTTTTCTAATTTATATGACTGTTGAGTGCATAAATCAGAGTTAAAATTTCTTTTGTCTCAGAATTAGTCTGAATTAGTCTTTGCATGACTACTGTCAAGGATTTGCAATACTATTCTGTTAGAATAATGTTACCTTTGTTAAACTTTCAGCTTTGTCAGTTACATGTGGTGTGATTTGGGGGGGGATCTTGCTACATTCTCTCTTAATTTTTGTAACTATTAAATTGGATAAATGTAATCAGTTCTTAAAATTGTTTGAATGTTCAATGAATACACATCAATTATGTTGAAGTCCCTATTGTGACATCATAATTACAAGTCTTACTCTCAACTCCCAACTACTTTCCTATATCTTCATTTGGATGTTACAATCTCACTGCTATAGTGAGAAAGAGAAAAGATTCAGGACTCACACAACAGGGTCAGTGGCTGCCTCTTGGTGTTACTGTAAGTTGGCCTGGTAGAGTTAGATAGTGTTATTCTGCTGAACACAAACAACTGACAAAAACAAGAACAGAAAAGTCACTCTGTGACTATGATGGGTCAATACCTAGCAATTTTGCTACTTTGTGATTATGCTTAATTACAGACAAAACAAGAAAGCTGTTCAAATTCTAAAAATAACCCAGTATCATGACCTATCAGTACAAATCATCATCTATGTACCTACTTAGCATTATTCCTTTCTTCTAAATGAGAATGATTAAGACATACAATCAGAATTATTTGCTCTGAGAAGCAGTACCCAATTCAGAACCAAATTCAACTTGTTTACACTTTCACAACATCACATAAGCCATAACCAAATCTTATAAATCTTTCCCCACTTGGTCTGCTGGCAAAGGTCCACAACACTCCCAATATACCCAACTTTACTAACTACACCTGTGCTCTCCTGGGCAGTACTACAAGGTACTGCCAATATAAAACATATTCTCAAGATCTACACCAGACCTATCTCCCTCCTTTTATATTATGTAAGCCAACTATATATCTATGAGTCATTTATAAACCTTCTAGTTATTTTATATCATAATCTATGCTTTCATTGTAACACTCTCAGTATCTTATTTGGACAGATTATATAGAACTTTAATAGTTTTATTATTCTTCCATCTCATATTTCTTTTTTTTTCTTCATTATTTTAGGGAAGGGTCTACAGGGTATTCAGGGTCCCGCTATCAGTTTGGAGTCATAGTGATCCACCTGTTTACAGCTCCCAAGTGCTGGGATGACAGAGGCACGCCACCATGCCCAGTCTCAATTGCAATCTCAGCACACCTGGGTAGCAGGGCTGGCACAGCAGGCCCGGGGATCAAACCCCCAGCCCCTGTGCCTGCTTGCAGGTGCTTTAATCGGCTAAGCTATTTGACCAGCCCTTATTCTTTTATCTCAAAGAGATGTTTTTGTAAAAAATAAGAAAAATTATGAATTGCCCAGCCTTATTATTTTTTATGAGCTTATGATAATGAGCAAATGCCTTAACATGGCATAGATGGAGAAATACTATTAATTCCTATATGCCTTTGTGCATCTTGATTTATGCCTGATATCACTGGAAAAATATTAGCATGCCTCTTCACTCTCAGAAGTATAGTAGCTTGGAAAATAACTTGTGTGTTCACTATAGTCCCAGGAACCTGCATTATGTTTCTAATACACAGCTCCAGACTTTAACTTATCTCTCTGACTCTGTCTGTCTGTACCTCTCTCTCTATTTTTCTCTCTCTCCCTTTATCCTTTAGTTAGAATTTTAATATTTTTAATTTTTGTTTCTTTAGCATGATTTATCTATTATTAGGCCTTTTTTCTTATCTTGTTTTAATTAATTTTAATGAGAAACAAATAGCAATAAGACAATTTCAAAACTGATTACAGTTTCAATAATTAATACATTGTGTATTGTGGTCTTCATAGTGGTTATTTGTAGTACAAGACGCAGAAGTAATATCCTGTCCAAATATTATTAGTACAAATCTCTCTTCTCATTGAATGAAGAGAAAGTAGCTGTGTATCTATCTTAACTATTTTGTATGGTCTCAGGACATAGAAGAACCTCCTCTCTTTTTAACTAAGCTATTCATCATATCTCAGGGAAAAGGGAATGTAAGACGTAAGGTATGTTATGTACATTTATTAACTCTCTATATTGAGTATAATCATTTTGCACTATGAACGTGTACTAATAAAAAATAAAGAGCTTCTTTTGTGTGTGTATTTGGGCAAGGGCCTACAGCGTGTTCAGAGTTTCACTACTAGATCAGACTCATAGTGATCTGCCTGTTTACAGCCTCCTAAGAGCTGGAATTATAGGCATGAGCCATGATGCCCAGTCTCAAATGCTGTCTCAGAGTGCCCTGCGGGCAGGACGAGCAGAGCAGACCCGGGGATCAAACCCTTCACCCCTGCACCTGCTTGCAGGTTGTTTAATCCGCTGAGCTATTTGGCTGGCTCAAAAGTTTAAAACAACACTTTCACTCAAATCTTCTTGGCTCCTAATGAAATGCTTTTCTAATCCTCCATACAAAATCAGAATCTGATAATACTCATAAACTACTTTGTTTATTACAGTCTTTCTCTACATTCTTGTATAATTATTTGGTTAAAGTTTTTCCTTTAGCTGGACTTTAAGGTACCTGGTAGGCTATGCAAATTCTTACTTTTTACTTGCATTTTAAGGGCCAGATGTATGAAAGCTTTAATCATAATAAACATTTTAAGATTGATACTCTAGTACTAGAAAGAGACATCATTTGAAACACTTGCTTATCTCTTTCTCCTTCTAGAAATTATGACTCTATGATCACTCTTGAATGATTGTACAAAGTCTAAGCTTTGTCTAGACAGGGATTGTTCTGCATATCTGCTCACAGAGAAAGGGGATTAGGGCAGGTAGAAATGATTTATTCAATCTCTCCCAACTGAACCATGTGAGCTGGTGGATATGCATTAAAAAAAGAAAAAGGGGGAGGTGAGACTCACTCCGTCACCAAGTCCCCTTTACACGGCTCCACCGAATGACAGTTCCCTTCCAGCGATCATCCTAGGGATGAAGAGAAGCTGCCTCCAGTTCGGTGTGGGTGACCGCGGGAGAAATCTCTTGAAATTCTGTGTCCCCATCAACACCACCGTCTTAGGATATTTCATTTTTTAAGTATTGTGGTATTGATAGATGTGAAGTATTTGTGATATGGTAACTAATAAGAATACTACCTCAGTTCTTCAGTTTTTTCATGCAGAGAGACAGAGATACACGACACCCTCCCACACACTCACCATTCATTACAGGAAATACATTGTTCCAAGTATCCTTACAGGCATATTTTCATTGATATACTTACTTTTATAACTCCTATAATTGATGTTTGGTAACAACAATTATAACATATCTGAGTATTGAAGAAATGTGTATATTTTATAATAAAGAAAGTCTATAGTGAAAAAATACCAATAGTTTAGAGCAACTTCCTATACAAATGTATAAAAGGACACCCTATATTCATGGCATATAGAGAAAAAAGATAAAGGGAAAAGCTCTTTCAAAAAATCCTGTTTGAACATTTTATTTTATTTAGAATACTTTCTTGGTTTTCAAATTCATTTCTTGTATAAAATAAGTATTGTAAAGTACACAATATCTTTAAATATACTTATTTCAACACTTGACTGAGTCCTTTATTAGGCACTGGATAGTCATTTGTTAATAAAAACAGAGAAAAAATAAAAAAGCAGATGTATAGCTCAGTGAAGTCAGGTCACTTGTCAAGGAGCTGAGGTCAGGCTCAATTCCAAGCACTGGGAGAAAGAAGAAAAGAGGGGATGAGGAGGATGAGGAGGAGGAAGAGGAGCAAAAAGAGGAGGAGGAGGAAGAGGAAGAAAGGTGAGAGTTTACCTCAAGCAGGGGAAAGCAGGACAGGCTTCTTAACACATAACAAAATATTCATTTCAAAACTTATTTTTAGGACCTGGATTCAACAGGATCACCCCTGAAATTTTCTACTGTTTAAGGTAAAATGCATCCTAATTTCAGGAACAATAGAGATACTGAGATTGGAACATTTAACTTTTTCCCCTTTTCCATAGTGTCTTCTGAACGTTACTTTTTACAGGAAAAATGTCAATTTCGGATTCCCAAAAATGACAGTGTAACAGATATTCCTTATTTATAGTTAAGACTATAGTTTCTAGGACCAGCCAAATAGCTCAGTTGATTAAAGCACCTGCAAGCAGGTACAGAGGTCAGGGGTTCAATCCCCTGGCCTGCTGTGCTAGCCCTGCCCCTGGGGTGCACTGAGGCATCAATTGAGCCTGGGTATGGTGGCCTGAGCCTGTAATGCCAGCTCTTGGGCAGCTGTAAACAGGTGGAGCACTATGAGTCTGATCTAGTGGTGAGATGCTGAACACCCTGTAGACCTTTCCTAAAATACACACAAGAAAAGAGTGTAGTTTCTAGAAATACCATTGAGAGATGTTTAACCAGATACCCATTGATTGTATTAACAATTATTTTTATTTGAAATAGAATCCACTGAAAAATAACCCTCTAGAAAAGACTATTTTATACTTACTATGCATTATGACAATTAATCATCTTCAAATGAGTTTTTAGGAGATGATTACAGTAACGCTTTCCACAAAGGCTTGATCATGTGATGTAAATTTGGGATAATTGAACAGCAATGGCTGTAGGAATGGGAGAAGGCGTGTATGAGCAGCTGCAATAAGTCAGAGTTAGTATAATTGATGCCCAAGGATCAGCCAAGGAAACCAAGATTTGGGAAGTAATTTAGTTTAATGAAGAAAAAGGTTGAATCCAGAAAACTGGCTAAGGTCAAGATAAAAAGCTAGTTTTAGAAACCAGAGAGCAAAATAGCAAGAGTTAAATCTCCAGACTGTCTGAGATTGGCTCTTGGCAAGATTCTTTTGCTAGAAGCAAGAAGGAGAGGGTTACTAAAGTGCAACTTGTGTCAACATCTTAGTTCTTCTTCATAGCTGCAGGAGTCAGCATTCAAGATGCTCCCCAGTGCTGCCTACCCCTCGAATTTCTCCCTTCTGTGCAGTGCTGTATTGTTTCATGCTGGGATTTAGCTGTGATCATTTTCATGTTACAGAAGTGATGATAAATTATGAAAGACCACAGCTTTTGTCTTATTTTTGTTATGTAGATGGACCTCGCATGGTCCCTGTGTATTGTCCCTGATATTATTCACTTCTATACAGCAGGGCAAGGTCATTGTCTTACAGCTTGCAAGAATCAAAGTTAAATTCTTGCATGTAAAGTTTATTTAAACATGAGCATCTTCTTAGTTAGTTAAGTAGAGCCTACCTGGCTTGAATAGCCCATTAAATATACTCATTATCTGATAACAAAAGAGAAGCTAAACTGTGTACCTATAAGACTTCAAAATGCAGCTTCTTTCAAGAGGTTACTGATCCAGACTTTCCGTCTTGCTGTTGAAAGACATTGCTGGAAATTGAAGCCTTCTCTCTGGTTCCCATATTCCTCAGGAGTTTACTTGGTTTTATCCTCTTCTGGGTGGTGATCACATGCTGCTGTTTCTGGAAAGTGTCTAGCTTTGAAAGTGTTTCCTTCATATAACACTGTTGGTGGCACACAATGTACCATGTCAATCTGTACTCTCCCTACATCCCTGATAAGCCTCCAAATCCTATAAGTGCCTCAAATGTCCACTCGGTCTTCATGTGGGATTTCACACTGTGGAGGAAGACACTGTCGACTTGCAGCAGTCTTGAAGAAGTCCCAAGAATGGAAGTATACCAGTGACCTGAATGACCCTGAGATGGCCACAGTCCTGCCAAGCCCTGGTCTACAATCGGTAAGAGACCCCAAATTTAGTAACTGATATTCCCAATCCACAAACACTGTGAGATAATAAACCTTTGTTATCTTAAGCTTCCAGATGTGTATCATTTGTAGGTAACAATAAATATGCAACACAATAAAACTTTTACCCATTGTGCAGTCGTTTCAGAATTTGATTAGGCACTGTCCTGGGTAGAAAACAAGAAATCAGACATGACGGGAATTGGCTTAGAGACAGTGAGAAGCTGCCATTTCCGGCCATTTCTATATTATTTCCAAATTACAAAATTACAATTTAAAACTAAATTTTTAAAATTTGTCTTTCCCCCAGTAGATTTGAAAGAAATGGAATTTTCAACAGGAAATGCAAATAGACATATTAATACTTTTATAAACTTGCTATATTATACAACTTCATATTTTATATGTTGTAGATGAAGAGGAATGACATTGCTCAACAATTTAAGGGATTTATTTTATTGTAGTTTTTTCATGTAAGAGATATGGAGAAATAATACTTATACATCATCGCAGACAAACAGTCATGCCTCTTGCTTCAGTGTACCTGGCACATTCCTTTATATTGCAGGAATGAATCACTGGGCTATGTCTCCTTATATTGGTCTGTATTTGTTTCTGTTTCCCCAGCAGTTACGATGGTGCTGACAGACGCTTAAATAACACTAATATGATGTTGAGCTAAATTCAGCTGATAGGTGGACATTCATTTTGAATTTTTCTAGTCACATTTTAAAATGATTTAGGCAGACATCTGATATGAACATTTGGATGGAAAAATAACAATGTTGCTGTAAGAATAATGGAAAGTTTGATTTATTCTAGTATTACAATGTGGAAGTCAATGGTGTAAGTGGTGAAGGCAGACGAGAAGTATAGCATGCCCTCTGCTTGCAAAAATGTTGAAATCTAGCAAAGGAAAGGAAGCAAGACAAGACTACACATGTTTGGATGAGGTTTTTGAAATGACACCTCACATGGAACTCCTGGGTAACCAGTCTTGGAAACAGTTATGCTCTAAGTCCCCTACACTTTAAAGTGAGTAAAAAAAATGATAGTAGCCCACTATCAGAGATAGCTAAGCACCTGCTTAGGCAAGGACAGGGACCAGGATTCAGTCCTAGGCACCACATGCTGCACTGCCCCATCTTGGGGTGCACTGAGCAGGCCACTGAGCCTGGGCATGGTGGCACACACCTGTCATCCCAGCACTGGAGAGGTGGAAACAGGAGCATCACAAGTCTGAGCTGCATAGTGAGACCCTATACCATGAAATATACCATATTTTAACAAGCAGCACACCCAGTTTAAGAAATATTTTAGGATTTTAGGGGACAAACTCTCAATTCTAAATAGAAGTGATAATTCACTCATTCATTAATTAAAATAGTCATTTATTTCAGAAATATTTGATTATCTGTAAATCTATTGGCATTGTACAAGGTTCAAAGAATAAAGTGATGAATAAGTTATTCATGTTATCTTCTCATCAGAAACCATTAATTTTTTTTGTTAACTTGAAAAGCAATTATTTTAAAATACATAGGTTTAGTTAACAGATTCTAGGAGAAAGTAAAGGAAGAGTATTAAAAAGAAAATTGAACAGCAAAATGTATAATATGCAAATATGTGTAAGGAGGTGGGTTTAAAAGCATTAAACTTAAATTTGGAGAGAAAGGGACTAAGAAATTCTTATTTTTTAAATGAAAATAAAGAACCTTACCACTTTCTAATGCATAAAATTGAAATTCTTGCTATGCATATCTTTTTCTGAATAGATAAACACATCGGCATACATAAAATTATATATATATATATATATACACACACACACACACACATAATATATACACATACATATACATGGAGAGAGAAAGAGGTAAATTCAGCAGATATTTGGACATTTCAATTTTTCTAGTCACATTTATTTTTTTAATTATTTGGGCAGACATCTGGTATGGATATTGGGATAAAAAAAATAAAAATACAGAGTGAACTCTTTGGAAAGCAACTTTCTCACTTGCAAGGAGAGTTTTCTCACCAAACAATACAGTACTCACAACCTGGCTGATCACAGCATATTTTTCAGCCAAAGATCTCCCTTCAGAATGGTATGAGTGGACTTGATATGAGAATCTCTACTTAAATGTTGAGTACTGCGTATGTTCAAGGCCTCCAAAAGTAGAGCAACAGTAGTCCAAAGGGTCCATTGATTAATACTATATTGTGGTTTAGATTAGTGGTATCCCCTCAAAGCCTCAGAGGAGAGACCTTTGGGGGGTTATGGACGATGGCTTGCTGCTTGCTGGGGGACTTGCTCATAGCAGGTAGGGTCTGCCCTGAAGAGGCAGGGCACAAGGGCACTGGCTGGAAAGCCGTGGATCCTTCCTCAGCTCCTCTCTTGTCTCTGTTTCACTCCCCATGACCTTCACCAAGCTCTCCTTCCCTGCAGCCAGCAACTATGGACTGAAACTAGGGAGCAAAATAATTCTTCTTAAATTGTAGTTTCCAAATATTTTGCTCCAGTGAGAAGGAAAGTGAGTAAATTCCTTGAGAAAAACTGGTTGAAACTGAATAAAAGCTGCTTTTTATTTGAAGGTTTGTGAACTTACTTATTACATCTTCCTGATCCACATGAATACTGTGTTATTTGATCAGATATTTTTGGGAACACTGGGAACCATGAACAGTTATTCTGGGTTTTCTTGTTAATACCAGGTGTCTCATGCTCTAAGATTAATTTTGTTTTAAATTTTTCTCTTGAATATAGATATATCTAGGAAACTCTTGTTTTACCAAATATCATATTAAAATAATTTTAAGGAGCAAAAATCGTTATGAAAGTGATTTCATGGATACCAATTTTATAAAATATTCTTGGCTGAGTACATTAGATTTTATTTTTTAAATCCAGGACTCATTAATTGTAAACCATGTCTGGATAATAATAGAGCTATACACTCAGGTGCTGTAATTGGGACAAAATCTAGCTCCTGAAAGGAAAATAATTGCCTTATATTTTTTACCATATCCATTCTTAAGATTATTACTTAAAGACCGCATTTAGATCAATAACAATGACTAACTTGAAAATTACGACTTTTAAGAACTTCAAATGGACCATCCCATTGTTAATTCCTATCACTTGAGACTGGTAATATTATTATATCTACTTTATAGGTAAGAAAATTAAAGCTTAGATTGGTTAATAATTTAGTCTCTCTCTCTCTCTCTCTCTCTCTATATATATATATATATATATATATATAGGCATAATCAGATTCTTCAATATAATGGCTCATCTCATCAATTTAAAGCCAGCTAATAAAAAATAAAATAAAGCCAGCTAATTGACTTTTAGAAACAATTAGTTTTGTTCACAGGATTTTTAATTCTTTTTGAACTGTGGATTGAACTCAGGCCATTGCACTTGCCAGGGAAGCACTTATTCCACTGAGCCATCTCCGTGGCCCCTATTTTGTTAATTTTTAAAGAGAGTACAAAATAGTGCTAAAGCAGAAAAAATACAAATGATGCAGAATTTCACTAAACAAATATTATGAATTTCACAGTATAAATAGCAATGCATAGTGTGGTCTTCAAAGTAGTTGTTCATATTACCAGATATATGCATGCAAAATTGGAAGAAGAAAGAACAAAGTATATATTAAGAAAAGAATAAAAGACAAAAAATTGAAAAAAGGAAACAAAAACAAATTAAACATTATCTGCTCCTTTCCATAGACCAGGAAAAGTGATTGTACAGTTACTCAAACCATCCTGCTTACACACACAGATATATCTTTTTTATGTTCCTTAAATATTTTCCTCCCTAAAGTTACTATGTATGCCCTGAAATATGTTCATACTTTTGTTAACAAGTCGAATCTAACTGCAGACAACATCATAAAATATACATATAGAAGGATGAACATTACTATAGAATCAATCAGTGGCTATGAGAGCGGTCTATTTGATTTGTCTTCAATCACATATTAATCAGCATCAGTGAAGCTCTTACAGAGTGGAATGAGAGAGCTGGAATCTAAGTATAGTTACTCGGGCAGCAAAACTTGTCCAGAAATGATACATGAGGGAGTAGAAATCTATCAGCACGCATTACATATTCTTTAGCAATCAATTTGGTAGTGGGATGGCATCTGGTGTCTGATCTATGCTGAGCTGGAGGCTGTCAGGGTCCTGGTAAGGGTGATCTGTTATCTAGATTTGAACTCACTACAGATCCGCTTTCAAATGCTTCTGCTTTCACCAGTTATACATCCTCATCAATGATAAACTACAAGACATTGCTTCACTCATGCATTTACTTTTATGAAGATGTTACTTGCAAAAAAGTCATTAATGCATAGTCCTAAGCAGGACTTATATCAGTTGCATATTAGACAATTTCTTTATAATGTCTTTATAATGTGTGCTTGGAAAATCTGAAATTTTACACTTCAAAACTCATGTCTCCTATTACTTTTACAAACAATACCTTAATTAAAAGTGCATACTGTACAGCACAAAGAATTCCTAAGGGCTCTGTCTGAGGAATGTTTGGTTAATTAGCATATTTTTAACAGCATGCCAATTAAAAAGATTTTATCACATTATCATCTTGTTGGTATTCTGTATCACATCTCTATCATCAGCTCATCAGCATCCTGTTTCTCTAACTTTCAGAAGACTCTTGTTTGGATAAGAAGAGTTTCTTAAAATAAGTTTCTGAAAGTAGCATTTTTCTTTCCTTTATGGCTTTTTAGTAGAGTTTTTTTTTCTTGTTAAATAATCTGAAGTAATAGAATGTAGATCCCACTATAGTTGTGGTACATATCCTACCCTTATGTTTTTCTTATGTTTCCACAAAAATTACAATATAAATTTGAAAATCCCTCTAATAAATATAACAGGGATGCTAAATGTAACAACCTCCATTCTGAAATTGTCTCATGTTATGATTTATTTTTTTACTTTATTACTGTGTGATTGCTGGCCAGTCATTTTCTTTAGAGAAAACTTATTTAATTTGAAAGTTTTTGTGAGACACTCTTGACACTTTTGACAGGAATACTAATAAAGAACTCATTTTTAGGCTGGGAAGATAGCTCAGAGGCATAAGTGCCTGTTTGGCAAGCACAAAGTCCTGAGATCCATCTTGAGTACCACAAAAATAACTCCCAAAACAAAACAACTCATTTTATGTTACCATTAGAAAATTACATTAGGAAGAAAAGTAACAGGCCAAGATGTTAGCTCTGCAGTCTAAGGATGCAAGCGCTTGAGTTCAGTTGCTGGTAATGCATGCCATGCTGGCCCCCCTCCCTGCCAGCCACTGAAACTGGGCATGGTGGTGTACACCTACAGTCCCAGAGCTGAGGAGACTGAGGCAGGAGGATCATTGAGTCTGAGCTGTGTAGCATGATCCTGTACAAAATAAATAAATCTTTAAAAAAACACACACAAAGAAAAGAAAAAGAAGAAAGGTGACCAGGGAGAGAGATACCTCAGTGAAATAAATGCTTACCTGGCAAGCACAAGAGGAAGAGGAAGAAGAAGAAAGGAAGAAGAAGGATGAGGAGGAGAAGGAAGAGGAGGAGAAGGAAGAGGAGGAGGAGGAAGAAGAAGAGGAATAAGAAGAAGAAGAGGAGGAGGAGGAAGAGGAGGAGGAGGAAGAGGAAGAAGAAGAGGAAGAAGAAGAGGAGGATGAGGAAGACAAGGAGCAGGAGGAGAAGAAGAAGAGGAAGAAGAAGAAGAAAAGGAGGAGGAGGAGGAGGAAAACATCATTTGATTAATGCTACTCTGTATTAAGAACTGCATCAGTTAAATGATTTTCATTAACCTACCAGAAAATGGATAAAGACTTTTGCAACTTTCTCATTGCTGCAACAAAATACAAATACCCATTACTTAAAGGCAAGATTCATTCTAGTTGATGATTTTTAGACAATTTAGCGCACTCCTGGCAGGCTCCCCAACACAATGGCACGGCAGAGGGGCGTGGGAGAGGAAGGTCCTTGCCCACAGCAGAGGAGAAGCAGAGCAAAGAGCAGAGCTGAGCTCCAGAGCGGGTTTCCAGGTCAGCCCGGGTACCGTTCTCCAGCCAGGCCACCTCCTAACCGCACACTCAGCTGGGGATTTAGGAGTGGATGACTCCAGGGATGAGCACAGTGTTCCCCTGAACAATCCTTTTAAACATAAGAAATCTGGGTGAGGCCAGGTCTCTTTTATTCTCTTATGGAATCGATACATAATTTTCCCACAGTTCGCAATTAACATTTCCATAATTAGTCTTTGTATTGCTAACATTATCTGTTTGCTAATTCTCACTACATTTTGAGAAGTAAAACTAAAAGCACATTAGAATGACATCTTCAAAATAGCCACTCATTTGGAATAAGAGAGCCACCATGAAGCGTTAACAATGTCTAATGCAGTTGAGCTCCTTAACCACCTTTTTTATTTATTTTTTATTTTTTTTTATTTTTTATTTTTTATTTTTTTGTCTTTTTGAGACAGGGTCTCATTGTGCAGTTCAGGCTGGCCTTAAGCTCACTTTGTAGCTCAGGCTGGTCTCGAACTCACAACAATCCTCCTGCCTCAGCCTCCCTAGTGCTGGGATTACAGGCCTGCGCCACCATGCCCGGCTTAACCACCTTTCTTAAAAATTAATTTTATTGAGAAACAAATAGCAATGAGACAGTTTCAAAACCTATTAATAGGACAGTTTCAATAATTAATACATTGCATACTGCTGTCTTCATAGTGGTTATTCATAGTACAAGATGCAGACCTGATATCCTGTCCAAACACTATTAGTATAAATCTTTATTCTCATTGAATTAAGATATACACTATTTTCCTAGCTATATACCTACCCTAACTATTTTGTATATACAGATACAAAATGATCCCTCATTTGTATCCCCATTTTCATTTAGTTTTGTCAGAGATAGGTGTTCAATTGCCATTTAAATATACGAGGTGTGTAAATTCAGCAAAATAATCCAATACAGTCCAATAGTCCATAATAGTAGTGGGTTATTCATAGGACTTGCTATGTCAGAAGTTGTTAACTTGAGCCCTTTTCATCTCAGCATTAATATGGCTTTATTAATATGGTTTTATTTCCATGACAGAGAACAACTAAAGAATTTCATGACACTAAAGTCAGCCCTACACAGACTGCAAAAGATGTTCTAGAGAAGGACCAAAATGATCAGAACCCATGAACGATAAGAGAAGAAACTCACTTAATAGGGCAAACAATTGAACACAGGAGAGAAAAGAGTGAACAACAGCATATACATAACACATCAAGCATAAATCAATACATCTCAATTATAACCATCAATGTAAATGGATTCAATTCACCAGTTAAAAGAAATAGATTGGCACAGTGGATTAAGAAACAAATCTAACAATATGCTGTATACAAGAAACACACTTAACTCACAAAGAAATTCACAGGCTCAAAATCAAAAGACGGAAAAACAATACTAAATGCCCCAGCACCTCAGAAAAAAGCAGGGTTAGCAATTCCATTCTCAGAGAGTCTCAACTTCAAACCAAGAATGGTCAATGTGTACATAGCAAACATGGGAACACCCAAGTATAGAAGACAGATCTTAATGGACATGAAATATCTAATATTCAATACCATCGTTTTTTGGAGGGGCTTCTAAATTGAGTGGGAATATTTGACTTGCACAAAAAGAATACGGTGGATGTAAGTTTTGGAGTAAATAAAAATGTTTATGTTTCCTAAATTCATTTCAATTTCATGTTTATTTGGTTTTGTGATTCTAGGTGAGAAGAGATTTTTTTCATTTGTAGCTAAATTATAACTAATATAAGTGTAATTAGGAAGAATTATTAATGTGTCTTAGAACAAATGAGAAAAAAATATAAATCTATGTTTGAATTAAGTGAAATAGAGGTTTACACACAGTACAACTAATGACAGTTTCCTGACTGTCACAAGAGAAAAGAAAATTCTAAAATCATCTAATCACATGTGTGGGCATATCTACTATACTAACAAAGCAGGTTTATGATAATGAACTTTAAACAAGGAAAGAATGAGCTGATGTATTAAAAGTCCTGAAAGAAAAAAAAAGAACTGCCAGTTAAGAATATTGCATGCAGCAAAGTTGTGTTTTATATATATTTCTGGATAAAAATGACATACTAAAATACAATTGTACTAGATCAATAAATAACAATGAAGCTGAAGGAAAATGAAAGAGAAATAAAATTCTCAATCAAGTAAAAATTTAGGGAATTCATCACCACTCGATCATCTTTAGCAGAAATGTTTTCGATTCTTTCATTTGGAAGCTCGAGGGTGATAAGTCATCATAAAAGCCCTGGAAATGACAATGCTTTGTAGTAGAGAATATAACAAAAAACTTAAATTCATCAATGAATAAAAGCAGCAAACTACAACAGAAGAATACAGAAGAGGAATGCAAAACACACAAAACAACCAGAAATATGTTAAGAAAATACTTGTAGATAAAAATCCTTAACATCCAGTCTACCATAAATTACAGCTATTGAAACTGTGATTAAATTAAACCTTTCCTCACTGAAGTTGCTGGTGTCAGGCATTTTTTCTCAGAGAAAGAAAATTGGTAACAGAGAAGTGGTGTTTTCCTTACAGCTACACCTGACCCGGTAGTTAAGCTTTATCCATTGGCCTAGTTCGTGGCTTTGTATTTGGGAATGGGGACTCTATAGAAAAGCAGACAAAAGGATATGTATGTTACATTTTGACAAAAATTTGTCCAAAATTTATAAATACCTCAAAGTATTTGGGGGAGACTGAGATGAAGGGCAGTATAAACATTGATGTAAGAAGATTAAATTTCAACACAGTCTGATATTATGGCAGTGGCATGGGTACACCTGGCTGCTTTATAGTGAGTTATAGTGAGAATGCGGGGAGGGAGAGAAGAGCAGAATAGTTTTAAAGAGAACTCCCATTTTGGCCAAAAGGAACCATGTGTAAAGTTTGGGCCAACAGAGTGACAGTTACCAAAAACATGAGAGATTTTTTTGCCCGTGCGCTTTCCAGGGAAGCACTTATTCCACTTAGCCATCTCCCTAGCCCTGATATGAGTGGTTTTAAAAAGAAAATGAATCCTATATTGTGTACAAGGGAAATAATAAAGATGTTTTGAGGTCATGTCAGAAATTATCAAAACTCTACTTGCCATAACACAAGGGTAGAAATCAGTCAGAACTTCATTTGAGAACAGGATCCGAAGTCCCAGGCTCATGAAAGGTCTCCCAGGAAATTATTTAAACTAAATGAAGAAATAAAAGAGATTTAAGTTACACAAGAGGAAGCATAATTATAAATATTCATAGGTATAATATTATATGTAGCAAAATTTATGCTGCCAAAATGATCATCTCAATAGATACAGAAAAGAACTTTTGACAAAATCTAGCACCCATGCTTGATTTAAAAAAAACCTACAGAAATTTGGAGTAAAAGGTATTTATCTCAATCTAATAAAAGCCATCTATGACAAACCAACAGACAAGGTCTTGCTAAAAGCACAAAAACTAAAAACTTTCACTCTAAAATTAAGCACAAGTAGTGGATATCCATATTCCTAAAAATTTAGTCTGAGCAATTAGACAAGAGAAAGAAATAAAAGAAACAACAATAGGACAGGGAAAAATTAAACTGTCATTATTTGTGGATGACCTGATACCCTACATAAGTGATCTCAAAATCTTTTAAAAAACTGCTAGACTTAATAACAGATTCAGTAACATAGCTGAATACAAAGTCAACACTTAAAAATCGCTATTCTTCCGGTACATGAATAACAAAAGCACTGACAGACAAATTAGGGAAACTTCTCACAATGGCAACCAAAAAATGAAATACCTAGAAGTCAATCTATCAGAGAATGCAAAGCACTTCTACATTAAAAAGTATGGCACTCTAAAAAAGAAGACTGAAGTGGATATGAGGAAATGGAAAGATAACCCTTGCTCTTGAGTAGGAAGACCCAGTATAGTGAAAATGGCCATGCTTCTGAAGCTGTTACACAGATTTAATGCAATTCCCATCAAAATTCCAACATCATATTTCATACAATTAGAGGTAATAATCCTGAAATTCATTTCCAACCCAAAAAGACATAGAAAAGCAAAAGCAATTTGTGGAAAACAAAGCCAAGGCACGAGGTATCAGTCATTGACTTGCGATTATCTATGAGCTGCTCTGAAAAATCACCATGGCATTTCAACTAACTAAACAGAGAAACACATCTGAGGTTCAGAATAGAGAACAGAACAGAAGAACATAATAATAAAATGCAATAACAATGATAGAATATTCTTCAACAGAACAGTAGACACCAATAAAACATGAAATACACTCAGCAATCTCGTCTTTGACAGAGTCCAAAATGTTCACTGGAAGAGTGATAATATCTTTAATAAATGGTGCTAGAAAAATTGGCTTTCCACATGCCAAAAATGCAAACTAGACTCATTTCTACTACCATGCACTAAGCTAAATTTGAAATGGATAGGAGATCTAAATGACAAAAAAGAAACACTAAAGCTAATGGAAGATAGAATGGACAAGACTATTGAAGAACTGGTATAGAAAGAGAATTTTTGAGTAAAACTCCAAATGTGCAGAACTATCACAAAGAATCAACCTCTGGCTTCTCACTTTATAAAAAAGCTTTCTCATAGTAAGAGAAGAGACAGCCCACAATGTGAGAAAAATGTTTGCCAGGTGACTGGGTTATAAAGGATTACTACTGAGAACATATAAAGAACTAAAAAAAATTAGATTTCCCAAATTTAATGACCCAACTGAAAATAAGTATTTAGAATGAATACATGCTTTTCAGATGAAACACAAACAACAAATAAATATACGAAAAATGTTCAGCATCAATAGTTGTTGGGAGGTGCAAATTAACAAAACATGGAGATTTCATCTCGCCATGTGAAGAATGACAATTGTCAAGGAAATCAATAATAAATGATAAAGGGGCTATGAACCGAGGAATGGATAATAAAGATGTGGTCTTTTTTATATAATGGAGTACTACTGAGCCATAAAGAAGAATACAATTGAGACTTTCAGCAGTAAATAGCTGAAACTTGAGACCATACTCATAAGTGAAATAAATCATACTGTTTACCACAGGTGTAAACATTCTATGATCTCTCTGATGTGAGAAACTCAAAGACCTAATAAGATCCAAAATGCACAATCATCGATCTTGTAAAATGGGAAGAAACTATTCAAGAGGAAAGGGAAATTGCAGTGGGGAAAAGGAGAAGGCAGGGAAAAGCAAAGACAAAATAATAATAATATTTTAAAGATAATATGCTATTCTATTATCTTGTTTAGAAATTTTTTTCAATCAAATTTAAAGAGGAAAGAAATGGGACTATAGAAAATAAATTTTGTCTTATAAGTAGAGCAATGCACAAAAAATGATTTTCATTGTAAACATGGCTAGAATGTTTTACACTGCAATATGGATACAATGTATTACATTCCTTTTTGTAGAGCCACAGAACAAATAAGACATTGTGCTACTGTAATTTAAAATTTTAATATACTACTTTCAGAAGCAGAACTTTAGTAGACGAAGATCAGCTTCATTCTATGACCAAACATTTTCAGCCAGTGGAGGATCCCTTGAATGAATTGTGTCTTGTCAAATTACTTTGATGGAGTCTTGCCTGTTTGTTTGAAAGATAGTGAAACATCTGTCAGTAGTTCATTGAGGCACTTCCAGAAATATTTACTGAGAGCTAAAAAAACTTCTTTGCCACAGTTAAGATGAAACTGCATCTTTCGCTTTTAATTCTGCCTGATCCTTTCAGAGAGTAGGGATCAGCAACCGCACTGAGGTTAACAGGACACAGACAGGATTCCAGCCCTCCTCTGGAATCTCTGGCTGAGATTTCACAACTATTCTAGGAATGATGGCTCATTTACATATTTCCCTTTGCTCAAAGAACAAAACAGCAAGCATTTCCGACATTTCACTTCTGAATGGAAGATGAAGAATTCCCTTGCAGCTAAAGATTTTAGTGGATTCTAAGAAAGATTTATGAGACTTTTAAGAATTTTAAAAACAGCTCATTTTGGTGGCGTTTGAGTTCATCTAGGAAAAGGGAGTTTTTGCTGCAGAGATTTGGGTTTCCTGTTGGTGCATGATAATTTTTTCCTGCTTCTACACAGATCATCTCTAATACATTAGAAAATGAGAAGGCAATGTCATGCATTTAGGGTGCTGCCTTTTTTCATCCTGAGCAACAAGCTACAGACCTGTTTATTTATTGCTGGGACATGAATTGTATAGAAGTCTACTAGATTTCTGCTTTGTTTCATAATTGGAATTGCACACGTGTTTTCCTAGGTTTAATTGAAGTATATTTGGTTTCCAGTGTTTTGAAAACAAGCCACGTGTTCACGACTAATGACATACTGCATGGCAGTCTCAAGTTAAACCCGTCTGAGAGGCTCACATATACTGTGATTTCATGGTCAGTCATGGTTTTCGATGATATGCAAATTAAAAGTAATTTTGATACCACTGTGCTCTATTTTTTAAGAATTCTCAATTTAAGTGGTAGCTAACATATCAAGTGGCAAAGAAGGATGTGCATTATTAATTCCATCGTAAAAATTTCTAAATAAATATAGTGTGAGCAGTGATTCCAATAACCTGTAGCTGTGTGCATATTGTAATTGCAGCTGAGATGTAATAGCACTATGTGACATAATACATTCATATCAAGTTTTATAATTTTGTGTACTTTTTAATATAATTTTATCTCATAAGTATTCCAATATTCACAGTAGGCAAATAGATGACTTTCAACATGAGAGAACATTAATGAAAGAAATGTGTGTGCATGTGTGCCTATGTGAATGACTATGTGCCTATGTATATACCTCTGATGTGTTCTGGGTTATAACTAGTTCATAGAATTCCTAAAGGGTATCTATATATCTATATATGTATCTGATCTTCAAAAGATTGAAGCTCCTAGTTCACAGAAATTTTAAGTAACTTGTATTTATCAAAATTGGCAAAGAGCCCTTAGAAATATTGATTTGTAATTCAAGTTGAGACCAGTCTTAGCTCTTGCTGGGGTGGATTGCAGAATGAAGGTTAATTTGTTTTGTTTGTTTATTTGTACTTGGATATGAACCCAGAGCCTTCGCACTTGGCTCTAACTGCAGACCTTTCTAACTTATTTTTGAGACAGAGTCTCACTAAGTTGCTAAGTTGTCCAGCTGGGCCAAACTTGGGATCTTGCAACTTCCTAGAGTGAGGAAATGACAGGTGTGTGAAAGAATTCCCAGTAAAGGAGGGTTATTTAAAGAAATGTAATGCAACCTAGGTGTGGTGATGTACACGGAAATCCCAGCACTACGAGAAGCTAAAGCAGAGGGCCCCAAATTCAGGCCCAGTTTAGAGAATTTAGAGGAAACCCTCCTTTGTTTAGTTATTTAAAAAATAAGTAAAATGACCAACTATGTACTCAGTATGAAGGCCTTAGGTTCAGTGCTCAGTACAGGGAAAAGAAATGAAAAGATGTCACCACGGTTTGCCTGTGTAATGCTCATTACTCGAAAACCCACAACTAATCTCTGCTACATTCAGAATAAACATGAACTCATGAGACAGCATTCAAGGGACTCAAAATGATCTCCCACTTTATTTTCAATCAAAGAATCCACATTACTGCTGACCAGCCCTGCTGAATTTTATAATTGTGACCAGTGGTTCCTTACCTCTGTTATAATCATATTTGATTTTATCCACACTCCTATGTCCTAACAGTATGAATAGCACTGATCTTTTAGAATTCAGGCTAAATTATATGGTTTCTAGTTTCCCTATTCCAATTAAGTCATTAAAAAAAAAAAAAAAAAAAAAAAAAAACACTTCTATCTCAAGCCTTTCTGGGTACTTGCTATGTAATTCTAATATACAACATTTCATTTTTTATTCTATATTAATCATATTGATGTGTGTTTTATTAGCTGTGTGATTTATCTTTGTAACTCTTGTATAGTCTCAGCACTGGGCATGCATTAGTCACCCATTAACTACTTATTGAGTAAATGAATTAAAAAATGAAGTGATAATGAAGGGTGGAATTTTTTAGTAGTAATTTTTCACTTTGGCTTATGTTGCTTGTCGGTTGAAGTTAGCAACTCCTGCTCTCAATAATGTTACAATTGATTATCTGTTTAGCAGCCTCTAATGAGAAAACAATTCTTAGCTGATGCTGCTGATCCAACTAATGATTTGCTTGACTGTGAATGCTATTACTCTGCAAATGATGACCATTAAATTGTTATGACTTATCATGATTAGATTAAAAAAAACTTAAAAGTTCTTTTTATATGGAGGCATATGAAAATGAAAGTTCGTTGTGGGTCCGTAGGTTTCATACTGAATTGTTGCAGATCAGACACTGCCCAGACTTCCTGGCACATGTCAGAGAGTTCTCACTAGGTGATTGAACTTTTCAGAGGAAGGGAGGAGGCCCACAGGGGTAAAGCAGGTTCATGTTGCAGAATTATTGAGTGATAAATTAGGTATTGTAGGCTGGACTCTTTCCATGGTGCTTAATTTACTGTAAATTTTCATATAGTTTTATAACAACAATGTAGAAAATTTGGAATAGTGAATGTACATTGACATTAATAAAATCTGAAGTAATTCACCTAATGTGAAGCTCTCAAATGCAGGGCAAAATACTAACACTTTGAAAGTGGAGAATGCTAATTCCTTTTGGCCTTTTGTGTGTGTCTATGAGAGGAGAGCCACTCAGAAGATGTTCTTTAATCTCTCAATATTTTGGGAAACTTTAAAAAAATTTTAAACATTGTTAAAATTTTATTTTTATTTATTTTTTATTTTTTGCAGAACCAGGGATTGAACTCAGGCCCTTGTATTTGCCAGACAAGTGCTTATGCCACTGACCCATCTCCCCGGCCACCCCAATTTTAAAATTTTAGTAAAACTGAGTGCTGTGTCTTAGTTTGCTAGGGAGCTGAGTAGGGTGCAGAGGTTGAAAGTTCCCTCGATGTCTACATGCTGGGCTGTCTTGGTGTCGAGGGCATACTGTGTATTCTGAGGTAGTAGAAAGTGGGCCACTGATGCAGCTGCTGAGGTCCCAAAGGTGTGTGTATGCCCGCAGAAGGGATAGGGGAGCCCGTCTTTCTTCCTTTCTCCCTTTGACTCCTGGCTGATGTGTTGAGCAGGTTGCCTCACCGGGTACTCCTGTAGGATGTGCTTCCTAACTGGTAGCGGTCCACGGGCCACTTAGTTACATACTAGACACTTTAGAAATATGAGTCAATTCTATATATTGTTCCTTTTTAAGGTAATTACCCCAGGCATTAGTAATTGCCTAATGAATTACTATTTCATTAGAGTGATAAAAAAGTCCTGACTAATATAACTCTCACAGCTAAATACAACAAACTGAGCAGTTACAAAGAAAAAAAAAAAAGAAGAAAAGAAAAAAAAAAAAAAAGAAAGAAAGAAGAAAAAAGAAATGTATGTGTTATGACTTCTGAAGTCCAGAAGTCCAAAGTCAAAGCATTGGCAGAGTTAGTCTCTTCTGCTGCTGCTCTGCTTTGCTGCAAATAGATGCCTTCTCACTTGCCCTCAAATGTGTGTCCCTGTCATGGAGTCTGAATCTCGGCTTTTACATTGATATTGGTACTTCCAAATAGGCCTTCCCTACTGCTCTGATCACAGGTTACCTTAATTTCCTCTTCAGAAGTACTATCTTCACACATATTCCTATTTTAAGGAATTAGAGGCTAGAAATTCAGTAGAGAAATTTGATGGTGGGATAATCAGCTCAGCAAAATTTGATAGTGGGGTAATACAAAGCTAATAATAGAATCTCTGGAGAAAATGCTCCAAGAACTGCATTAAGGGTATAGGTTAGGAATGCTGAAATTCTGCATCACAGCTGATGACTTCATAGTGTAAATAATACCAAGGCTCTAGAAATTGCTGAGTAGAAAAAAAAAGAAAAAAATTTTTGAGTAGATAAATAATGAAAGCAGAGTGTTTGTCCAGGTCATGGTCAAGTACTTACTAGTTTCCACAGTGCTGGGTGAAGAATTTAGGGAAATAAGTTAGTTTGTGGAGCTATGGAGGGACACTGACACAAGTATTTAGAGACACCTAAATTGTCAGTGTCTTCATTGTCAGTGCTGGAGGGCTACAGGAGATTGCAAAGACCCTCCCAGGAGGGACCTGGGAGCAGGGTTTTTATGGAGTTGAACTAGAGGTGGAGTCTACAGGAGTGGGCAAAGCTTCCTGTTAGGAGACAATTGGATAGTCATTGGTGCAGTCATAGAAAAGAGGTAAAAACAGCTATTTTGGGACTAGAATCACACTGAAATTGATCTGGAAGTGACCCATCCTTCTTTTGAGACCCAATGCAGTGTTGGATCACTTGCCATAACTACCCTGGCAGAAATCCATAGGGGCAGAAACCCATCAATTAACGAAATATAAAGAATGCAGATTAAGTTTACTGCATAAAAAGATCAGCCATCTTATTAGCCTATGCAAAGCAGATGTTGAGTGATTTTTTCATTCATGCTGACTGGCTTTCATCACCCCCCACTTATTTTCTTTCTTTGCCCTATGAAGATACTCTCCTAGCTTCTGAAAAGAAGACTAAAATATTATGCATGTCTTTTTGCAAAGTGAGTTCTCAAATTCCTCTTGCTGTGTGCCTTCCATAATATTTCCTAAGGTTTTCTTGTCCAGTACCTATCAGAAACCCATATAGGTAGAGCAGCTTGGTCTACTCAGGTTTTGTAATGGCACTGAGAGGTTTTCATTCTATTTCACTTTTGTCAAGAAGACCTGGCTTCTTGCTTGGCTTTCCACTAATTCAATAAAGGATCTCCCCCATTCTTTCGGGGTGAAGATAACAATACTGACAAAAGGGAATTACATGTTGAGGGTCATTCGATACATATTTTTGGGAACATCATTTCCCAATTAAATCTCATTGGAATTTATATAAGGCCAGTTTTCTTTCCTTGCACAATCAAGGCCTCAGGTGTCCCATGCTGTGACCTTCAGGGCAAGGTTATATCAGATGATGATGTCCTGGCTGCCAGAGAGCCTAGTAGTAATTCAAAAACTAGTTTCACCTAGGGGAAGGCCAAACACTTACTTTTTTCCTTAATTTTATTGAGAAACATATAGTATGAGAAGGTTTCAAAACAAGTTAGTAGGACAGTTATAATAATTAATACATTGCATATTGGTGCCTTTGTAGTGGTTATTTATAGTACAAGATGCAGACATGATATCCTATTTAAACACTATTAGTACAAATCATTCTTCTCATTGAATTAAGAGAAAGTAGCTGTATATCTATCCTAACTATTTTGTATATGCAGATACAAAATAGTCCTTCATTTGTGTTGCCTTTTTTCGTTTAGTTTTGTGAAACACTTTCTTAACCTGCTATCTTTCCCCACTGCCTTCATCAAGGTAAGATCCTCCAGGGCATAAAATCAGCACAGCCCTGAATCATCGGACAATCCCCCTGCTTTCAGTATGTACCTGGGTTAACCCAGTGTGTCTTTGTCTTCACTTATCCTGAGGCACTGAACTCCCAGGTCCCTTCTCCCGCATTTCTAAATTTATATCTTGTTCTATCCTTTCCCAGTACCCTCACATAGTGGGTTGAGGATCTTGGCCAGGTCCACGACAGTTACAAATTTCACATTTACCCTACTTGGTTTCATTATCAGCTTCGCGTCTTTCTGACAAGAGGTATCTCTTAAGGGATTTGAGCTCTCTACTTAAAATAGATTTTGAACACTGTACTTTTTCTTCTTTCACTGACTCAACTTTAGTATTTGACCCTGAGGGGCAAATATTGATGATTTGATTATTTGTAACAAATAAGAAGATAGAAGAATGCTTTCCTAAGGAAATTGTTTTTGAAATTGAAAGATTATATCTTTGAGGCTGAAAATAGTTTACTTTATGAGAATTGCTTGGAAGTCCACAATTTTTATGTATTTTGAGAATGAACTGTTAACCACTTTCAAATTAAGTACAGAGCTCAGGTATGCCCTTTATGCTTTGGTAACTCAAGGGAAATATTTTTCATTGTGAAAATTCATTCACTTTGTACTTCGTTAAGTGGACCTTTTATACTGCCGGCAATCAAACGTGAGCACAAGACGAGGGGTGGAGAGACAGCTCGGTGGCCTAAGCGCCTGCCTGGAAAGCGCAAGCACCCAGGAGCCACATGCTGTGCTGTCTCAGGAACCCTGGGTGTCGCGTGTGAGCCCAAAGTGAGTGTTTGCGATCCCAGCACTCAGGAGGCTGAGACAGGAGGATCGCTTTGAGTCCAAGCTGCGGCCCAGTGAGGTCCTTTACCAAATAATTAAATAAACAAAAATACTTAAATACAAAACAAGATGAAAAAGAAGAGGAAGAAAATAATGGGGAGAAGGTAACTGGAAGAGACCTCAGGGTAGTCTGAAGCAATGAATACAAGGGGAGTGAGTTTACGTGAAGGCAACTTCCCTGATGTGTTGCATTCACTGACACAGAGCAGAGCCAGCCTAAGCGGATCAATTAGGAGACATTTCCTGTGTGCCTGATGATCCATAGAAGAGCCTCAGGGACCTGGCTCTGCAGCAAACGCTTTCTGGGGTGTGTTTACCTTCTCCCATTATTTTCCTCCTCTTCTTTTTCATCTTGTTTTGTATTTAAGTATTTTTATTTATTTAATTATTTGGTACAGGGTTTCACTGTGCCACAGCTTGGACTCACAGAGATCCTCCTGTCTCAGCCTCCTGAGTGGTGGAATTAAGTTGTGTTTGTGTACAAAATTTGAATGATTTTGGAGGCAAAGACCCCACAGTTAAGAAGGCTTCTGTGATGGGAAAATATATAAAATTTCACTACAAAACCAGATTTTTTTTTTTTTTTGTCTTTTTGAGACAGGGTCTCACTATGCAGTTCAGGCTGGCCTTAAGCTCACTTTGTAGCTCAGGCTGGTCTCGAACTCACAACAATCCTCCTGCCTCAGCCTCCCGAGTGCTGGGATTACAGGCATGCGTCACCATGCCTGGCTTACAAAACCAGATTGTAAATAGTTTTTCAATTGAGATCCTGGTACTTTTCCCCATATCTAGGCCAATATCAATTTCTGTTTTAAGCAAGGTTCATATTGCATGTGTACAGAAAAACACTAGTGAGGGAGACATGGGGGATGAGTGAGCCGGAACAGCAGCTCTGGGCTTACACAAGCTTGCTCTGATAACATATTCTGTTGAAAAAAGAAAAATGTCGGCCCTCATCACAATACCAAATATGACTTCCTGACTTTAACTCTGTTATATTGAAAATACTGATGATGCCTTCTGAAGAAACTCAACAGACATGTTTTGCTGCATGGTTACATATTTTATAAATATGAGTCATTGCCATTCAATGATATTGCTGAAGTTTATAATTGCTCTTTGAATTTTTTATTATGTTTTATGTACTTGGTGTATGCAGCTCGGACCCATAGTGATTCTCCTGTTTTCAGCCTCCCTGGTGCTGAAATTGCAGGCATGTGCCACCACATGTGGTCTTGGTGGAGCACTCAGCATGCCCAGTGTTAGGGGCAAGGGGGACCTGAGGTGCTAGGGACAGAACCCTGCCCCTGGGCTTACTTAAGAAGATAAATCCTAGTGTTATGGATTGCTTTGTGTCTTTCTAAAGCTCATTTGTTGAATAACCTCCAATATAGCTACATTTAGAGATGGAGCCCTCAAGAGACAATTAATAGTAAGTGAAGATAGAGGGGTAGGGCCTGAGTGAATAAGACTCTTATCATTTGAAGAAGAGGAAAACACTGACTGAAGTGCCCCAAACAGAAATGCTCATATGAAGACCAGTCGAGGTTCGGTCTTGTGAGAGACACTGTAGCAGAAGTGAGCCCCGGCACCTTGACCTTGGGCTTCCAGCCTCCAGGAATTTCTACTTTTGGAAAAAATAATTTCTATTTTTCAAATAATTTGGTCTGTTATGCAATACTAGCAAATGAGCAATATTGCTGCTTTTAAAGCCAAGGTACAAGGTGGAAGATATGCTAAATGACACGAAAGACTGCCCCTGAAGAAACACTGGAAAGTCAATGAGGGCCTCTTGATTATCACCACATTTAAATTTTTACTCACTGCACAGTACTGTCATCACCTTGGGGAACGAGGGGAAGAAATGTTGGGACAGGATGTACTGACTGAGTTCAGGACCAGGACTGTCACCCCACCACCAAGAAAAGTGATAAATTATTTCATTCACAGATGAGAAAGCAAAGGGACATGAATAAATCTAAGTGAAAATTAATACTTGGGATAAAATAGCCTAAAATACTTACAGGATGATAGAATCTATAATTAATAATGAAATAAGAATTTAAAAATTATTTCCTGGAGCAGTGCATCTGCCTTGCATTTCTGTGTGCTAAAACAATGTGTGTCTTCAGAAGACAAGCTCATTTTGGGAGAGGACAAAGCTGATTCCCTCCTGTGACCTTGCGCAGTGTGAGTGTGCACTCACACTTGTCCTCTGTAGCATAATTTGAAGATAATTTTAGTAGTTGAGGGAATCATCATTAAGTGCAACTAAAACAATCAAATTAGTTTGGAACCTAGAATGCTGCTGTATGAGGAGAAGCTAAAGGAAAAATATCTATTGACGTGAGATATAAAGACAAACAGCTGAACTAAAAGGTATGACAAAGGCAAAGTACAGGACTCTTCCTAAGATTGAATTCAGCTATTATAATACAGGTCCTTTAAGGAACAAACAATTTCTAACAATTATAATTTTTATATAACATAGAATAATATAGCAATACTAGTACAGAGTAATATTTAAGAGAAATATCATTCATATAGTGAATATGAACTTCCTCCATTATAGCATAGACTAAATACATCTGATTTAATATTGTAATGAATCAATAGGCAATTTATTAATTATAGATATTAGTAGAAAATATAGAAGTTTTTGTTTATTTTTTTTGTGATGTTTGGAATGAAGATTCAAGACTTATGTGTGATAGGTAAGCATCCTATCACTAACTTAAAATTCACCTCCTATAGAACCAAAAGGGAGAAAGAAAATCAAAATTGGTTATTCAATATTGTCTAATAGTGGGGCCAGAGAGAAGGCCCAGTGGAGTAAGCACTTCCCTGGCAAGCGCAAGGGCCTGAGCTCAACCAGAAAAAAAAAAAAATTGTCTAGTAGTTTAAAAGGTGACGTTTCCCAATATATTTGTGCAATTATTTTTGAAGGGTTTTTTGTAACCTTTAGCACAATTAAGTCATTTTTTAAATTATGTAGTGAAACTGTTAAGATAATTGGTGTAAAATATTTAACAAATGCCACTTATATTTATGCATATTTATGGAATTGTTCTGAAGGAAGAAAGAGCTTTACTTGAAGAGAGGGTGAGCACACAATACAGGAAACAATCAAGAGGTACTGTTACTTCTGTGTTGTTTTACTCCCAATTGCTTTATTTACTTACTCAAACTCAGATATAATGAGAATATATTTCTACTGGTAATTATGTAATTGAAAGAATGTTATGCTTATTATGTAACTTAATTTAATTGAAATCATTTAAAATATTCCAAGTATTTTATTTCCAAGATTCTTTAACAGAAAAACATTTTCAGAAAGTACAAAGAACGTATTTCAAGTCATTACATATATAAAATCTAGGTCATCTTCTTGACAACATTGTGTGTTGTAATTTAGCCTTCATTCTAAAATTTACTTCATACTGAGTTAGTTTAGAACTTCTATCACCAAGTTCATTGTTTAAAACAAATCAATGAATTTATCATATTTTAGAATGGAATACTGAGGGCTGGCCAAGTAGTTCAGCAGATTAAAGCACCTGCAAGTAGGCGCAGGGTCTGGGGTTTGATTCCTGGGCCTGCCGTGCCAAGCCCATCCGCAGGGTGCCCTGAGAAGGCAAGTGAGACTGGGCGTGGTAGCGCGGTAACCCCAGCTCTTGGGAGGCTGTAAACAGGATGATCACTAGGAGTCCTATCTAGTAATGAGACCCTGAACACCCTGTAGATCCTTCCCTAAAATACAAGAAGAAAATAAAATAAAATGAAAAGTTGGATCTGCTGCTGCTCCTCCCTTTTTATTCTTCCCATGCTGGTTCTCTCCACTGTCATGAACTGCTGCGCTCTGCCACATGCCGCTGTGCCTTGGAGCCAGCTGAGTATGGACTAAAAGCTCCACAGACTGTGAGCTAAATAAGCCCTTCCTTAAATGAAAATAAAATAAATAGAATATTATGAATAAATGCGTCATTCATTAAGTGCAATAAGCTTGTTTTACTGTTTTCTTCTTTTGAATATACAGTGCTTTTTATTCACCTTTAAAACCTCAGATTAAGATTTTTGTTTGTTTACATTTAATTAATTAATTAATTAATTAATTAATTTGGTACAGAGTCTCACTACACAGCTCAGACTCATGGTAATCCTCCTGTTTTCACCCTTCCCAGCACTAGGATTTACAGGCTTGCCTCACCATACCAGTTTTTGATGGTCAGCTGGGTGCAAGGCCAACTATACTTGGGATTGAACCCTGGTCCTTGTGTTTGCAAGACAGGCATTTAAACCACTGAGCTATCTCCCAAGCCCAGAGATTTGTATTTTTTACAGATGATGTGAGACATAGTTCACATAACATTTTTGTACAGGAATTGATTTGGCTAATTTTCTTTGCCTTTTTTTTTTTTTTTTTGTGGAACTGGGGATTGAACTCAAGCCCTTGCGCTTGTCAGGGAAGCACTTATTCCACTGAGCCATCTCACCGGCTTGCTTTGCTTCTTTATTTTAAAATATTAACTAACATTTTTAAGAAGTAGTACTTAATTGCTATATTAGAAGAAAATTAAACGTGTCTGGGTTATGTGTTAAGATAATAACAGAATAAACCTATTTTATTGGAAGATAGCATTAGTCTTTGAGGATGTGAAATTTGAAGTAGGAACACATGATGCTTTTAAGACCGTGGACCAAAAAAAAGGTGGGTGTGGATGGAGATGGCTCAACGGTGTAAACACGTACCTGAAAGGCACAAAGTCCCAAGTAAAGAACAAATACTGACGAACTCTGTATAATAGAGGTTGATAATCCAGGAATATATTTTTAAAGTGTAAAGGCTGTAAGATAAACACCTTAATTTCAGGCTGAACATCTATGACTTCTTTTCTGAAATTATAGTAACTTCAAGTTCAGTGATTGTAAAGACATAAAAATAAAGGAGACGTTCCTCACATGAGTAAATTAGAAGAATTAAAAACCGTGGTAATGTTATTTGTTTAGGCTGCATTTTGCACATTAATATGCATCAAGTCCAATTTGAAATGCTGAGCACACCGCTTTTTACTTACAAGGATTTTGAAGTAAACACCATCTTATGTTAATGAATACCTAACAAAAAAAGGTGGAAAAAAGATTTAAAAAATGTAAAGTTACATGTTTTTCTTACATAATTTTTCACTCCTTTCAAGAACTTCCAGTCATCTGGAGAATTAATAGTTTTTGTTTTCTTCAAAAAAATAAAGTTACATAATTGTCTGCGGAGGCCACTACTGATCCTCTGCAAATAAATCTTTTCTTATCAGCGTGTCAGCAACTTCTACTTTTGCCAAGTTAATCACTTAGCCAGCTGAGACCTGGCACATTTGTTTGCTGGTTTTGGCCCTGTCAGCAGGAGTGTAAGCAAAAGTGGCTTCTTCATGAAATAGTTTTCTTCTTCTTGATCTCAGTTAATAAATTCCCATACCAATTATTTTTCCTGGAAAAATATTTTTCAATTTTTATGTAAATGAATATTGTGGCACAATAAACGTGAGTACGCAGGAAGCCCTATGACGTTGACTTTAATTCCTTTGTGTATATACCAAGGTATAGCACAGGCGGTGAAATGGTAGTGCTGTGTTTGATTACTATGAAAGTTTCCACATGATTTCTAAGGTGACTGCAGTAGTTTACACTCCTAAATGCAGTGTCAAGGGTTCCTTTATTCCCAGAATCCTCACCAGCATTTATTTTTATTTTATCTTCTTAATGATAGCCATTCTGATTGTGGTGATGTGGAATCTCAGTGCAATTCTGATTTTTACTTCCCTTTATATAAAACTTTTGTTCAGCCACAAAAAACAATGAAATTTTGTTATCTGGCGACATATATATTTATCAGGAGATCACTATGCAGAGTGAAATAACTGAGAATTAGAAAGACAAATATTGCCTATTCTCCTTAAGATGGGAAATCTAAAACAGCTGACAAGAATGCAGAAGGGAGAATGCTATTAGACACTAGGAAATGAAGAAGGATATAAAGGGGGTTTAGGATACTAAGAGGAAAGAACATGATCAAACTCTCTTTCCCCCAATTCCCCCACTCATATAAGTGAAATAAGGAAAGAGGACAGGGCAAGGAGGACGATGGTGATAAAAATTAAAGTACGACATGTACATGTAAAATCTACAATAATGAAAAGCATGGATCTGTGTAATCGGTATGCAATAATAAAAGTGTAGAGAAGCAGCCAGAAGCTCTAAGAAGGAGGCCTGGGAATTTCCACTCAGTGTTCTGTGTGTTCTGATTTCTAGCAGCACCGTTGGGTTGATCCATTCCCATTACCATCTCCTTCAGGCCTCGTGCATAGGTCCAAGCATGGTAATTACTGGCAAATAACGGGAAAACACATGTACATTTCAAAATTAAAAGTAGGTCAGGCATAAATCATGGATATGTAACAGTGATGAGGGGATATCTAAGGTCAGGAAGTATCGAAAAAGAAGATACCAGAACAAAGAAAGAAACAGGGTTATTCATAGTCTTGTGGTAGCTTTGCTGGCCTGTGGGCTCTATCCTACTTTCCTATTCGAGATAAACGTTTTCACTTTAAAACCACTTTCTCAGATCAAGTCTTCACTTTGGATCACCAAGAAGCAGCAATGGACAGGATATAAAGTGGTCCAAAAACTTATTTTGATAGTCATTTAAGGGGATGTTTGCTGTCTTAATTACAGCACATAAGGTTAATATCCAACTGCTGCCTAACTTATTTACTGCTGGAATTCAGTTAATTCTATGTGCTGAAACTCATACAAAAGCAAAATAATTTTGATAAAATAATAATATAAAATTTGATAAAATTAAGAGTATGAAATGTCAAACACTGCTAGTCAGGTACAATTAATAGATATCTCCTACAAAAAAATCTGGTAGCACATTTTTTTATGCCTGTAAATACTGTGTGCTTTTAAGTTTGTAATGAAATGTGTTATACTCTAATGTAAGCAGATATTTTAAAGGCAAAATCATGTGACAAAGTAATATAAAGTCATGAAGATCATAAATGATCCCTGCTTTCCACACCTTTGAAAGTGCCCAAAGTACAGAGCAATCCTAAGAAAATAACATGTGTGTTCTTTAAGTTTCTTTCCCAGTTTATACTGTGCTGGCAACAGATATTCCTCATTCGATGACTGAGACTCATTAAGTGAGTTGGTCACCAAATGTACATTTCATGCAGCAGCATGCACATTAAAGTATTAGGAGCAAAGAAACGATCTATAACCTCCAATTGAGGAGGTTCTGTATAACTCTACATAACTATCATAGGCAGTGCTCTATAATGTATAGCAGATCATAAAACTAAAGTAGTATACACACTGTAGTACAATCTGAAAAAAAAGATGTGTCCTGTCAAAAAAAGATGTGCTCTACAAGAAAAACATGTTGGGACTCTATAAACAAGATGTGTAGAACTATAATACATAAGTAAAGATGGTCATAAATCTGAGTGGTAGATTGGATTTTAAATCTGAACAGTCTTTAAGTAGGTTGTTAAATGAGGTCTCTCTCTATTCCACCTTCTATGATGTTTCACCAACACTTTAGATCCATATCCCATTAACTTCCTGCCTTAGTTACTGTCACATTTCTGAGATACAGTGCTTGACATCTACCACTGAAAGAGGAAAGGCTTATTTTGATCCATAGTTCTTGGAGGTAGGCCATAGTCAAAGGCTCCAGGGCTGTGCAGCATGGGTGCAGCAGAAGAGAAACAGCCCATGGTATGGCAGTGCAGAGCAGAGCAAAAAATCATGATAGGAGAGGAGGAGACAACTTCCAGGTCATATTCCTAGTGATAGATCATCTCCAACCAGGCTTCACCTCATAAGTCACTTTTACCTATGTGCTCAGAGTCAAACTGGCTTTTGTTTAGAATACAAATGGTAAAATAAGCAAAATCCATTAGAACCAATACACAATTTCATTAAACAAAGTAATAGGAATTCAAAAATAGTTATTGTATTATTGTATAACATCATCTTCAAATGAGTTGTTTAGGATACCAGATATAAACCTGTAAAAAACAACTCTCCATCAAGAGACTTGTAGATTTAATAACCAAATTCAGTAGCACATAGGATGCAAAATCAACAATCAAAAATCAATAGGATTTCTATACTCAACAAAGAACACATCAAGACAAAAATTAGGGAAACCATGTTTTTCACAAAAATATCCCCTCAAATGAAATACTTAGGAATCAATCTCACAAAGGAAGTAAATGTTTTTATAACATGAAAATTATAGTACTCTGAGATCAGAGATTAAAGAGGATATCAGAAAATGAAAGGTATTCCAGACTCCTGGCTAGGAAGAATCAATATTGCGAAAATGGCCTTACTCTCAAAATTGTTATGCAGATTCAACCCAATCTCAATTAAAATTCTGTTAGCATACCTTACAGATCTAGAGAAACCATTCCTAAAATTCATCTAGAACCAGAAGAGACCTGGAGTAGCAAAAGCAATCCTGAGCAACTAAGGCAGGAAGCATCACACTTCCTGACTTGAAATTTTAGTAAAAAGGTGTGCTAATACAGAACAAATTGGCTTTTATAAAAGATTCAACCTTAAAATAGCCCTTAGCTTATTAAACATCTACTTATTTATTAATCAATTAATCCAGACCCAGAGCTATCTAACATCCCCTAGAATTCACATTTGTTCCCACATCTTAGCACTTCACAATGAGAACTAAATTCCAAGTTTAACTGGTGACAGTGTATGCAGATCACAGTGCTAGCCAGTAAGGAGAGGGGAGGCCTTCCTTCTCCAGTTTTCATGGAAAGAATGTGTACAGCCACTATTATATATTCATCACATATTTTCACAGATAATCCATCTAGAACACTGAGCTTCATATAGGGGGCTCAGTTTAATGATAAATTACATACACTGTAGGTTACTCAAGTTATTAATTTTTACAGAGTAAGTTTTACTCGTTCATTTTTTTTTCAGACAAATGGTACATTTTAAAATTTATAGTCACATTTTCATAGTACCACAATTGAAATATTTGTATGGTCAGTATTAAAGTCCCATGTTTTATTGCTGACATTGTTAAATTATGTGTTCACTTTTTTTTTAGTGTAGATTAAGTTGTGTTGGTGTACCCAAAGGGTTATTTTTTTAAATATTTTATGTCTGTAGTAATTTTTACAATTTCTACTCATTTTCATTTCCTTCATTCAGTTTAATTTGAGTTTTTCTCTTATTTTTATATATCTTCAGAAGGAAATTTAAGCATTTAATTTTTGGTCTTTCTTTTCTTGACACAAGTACTTAGTATTCACAGTGTACATAATTCTTTTATAACCTAGACTCAAAAAGTAACAGGCTTTACATTGTTGAATGTGGTGCCTTGTAACAATGTGTTATGTATTTATAAAACATTTCTGGAGCATTTCTAGGTTATTTTCTATTTCCTACACAAGTGATATAAACAGATTCATTAATACTTTAGAATGGATGACTAATTAATTATAAATTCATGTTCCATGTTTCTACATAGCACATAATACTTTTTTTCTGGAGACACAAAAGGATGACTTTTTTAGCAAAACACAGTGGTTCGCCAGCCTTAGCACCAATGAAAACTACTTTACGAAATAGCTAAAGCACACATTTTTGCTTACCACTTTCCTTTCACAGTCATATATTGACATATCTCCCATTACTATTTTCCTTTAAATCAGATTTTAAACTGTTGCCCTAGGTGAGCGATGGTGATTATCTCAGTTACGTTCCACTGGTTGCTGGTTGCTGGGGCACTCAACACCCACAGTGAAGGAAAGAAAGGTTTATTTAGCTCAAGGTTAGTGGAGGTTTCAGTCCAAACTCTTCTGGATCCAAGGCAAACAGCAGTGCAGGCATCAGAACACAGTGAAGAGCTGAGGAGGAACAGCAGTCTTGGTAGACACCCTCTCTTCCTTCCATGCTGACTATAGAAGTAGCACTGTGAAACTCAGAACTCCTCCGAGGAAATGGGGCACTCAGAAGCCTTCTCAACCCCATTACGTACCCTTTATGCGCTGAGTCGCTCTAAGTGGTTCCCCATGCCACAGGGCTGGAATCCGGAAGCAGATCCAGCCAAACTTGCCACATCTCAAGTTGACACAATGTAGCAACCACCACAGTGAACCTTAGTCTTCAGTGATAGAAACAACTCACTGCTTGCCATGGATCACTGCTACTACCTATTGATTCTATAAGAGCAAGGATTATGTCTACATTGTTAAATAACTAAACAGAGTCACCTAATGTTATGATTTTTAGAAACAAGTTGAATTAAATAAGACTATAAAATTAAAGTATGAAATAAAAAATTTACATAGAAATTGTTATTTTTAAGGTAAAAGTGTTTAAAAGGTAAACAATAATGAATATCACTCTAGTTTGGAAAATGCAAGATACATGGATTGAGCATCTATTATATCTATAACTAACACATTATAGAGGAAGGATGATAAATACAATGATCAAGATTTCTGTGAATTTAACTTATGCCTGGATCAAATCTCAGAATTTTTCATGTAGCATATAAATCATTTTAAGTAGCAACATTCAACAAAACAAAGAGTAACATTACTATGCTTGTCTTACTCAGCTCATTACCTCAAATTTGAGTCCGCTACAGTAGCCATTGCTTCACTGTACTGCTGGGGACGAGGATTCAAGCATGAATCATTACTGTCCATTTTACTTATCGAGTGATGAGCATTTGACCTCTTCTGTGGATACTATAGTTCTTTCAAATAGAGTTATCCATGCATGCTTGTGACTAAATACAAACAGCATCTGTCTGGGGACCTTGATTAGAGTCCTGCCAAGGAAGTACAGTACTGAAATAGGGAAACTGTGAAGTAAAGAAAAACAGACAGCTTCCTACGCATGGTGACACCCCTGCCCAGCCTAACAGCTATTTTTTTACTACAAAGTATGCATTTTTTAAATATTAGATTTGTCCTGATTAAGCATAAAGCATTCTAATGAGTGCAGGTAGTAACATAGAAATAGTGCAAGGTGAAATGTTTACATCAAAGAAAATCCGTATTGGTTCAAGTTGTGGCCTCTTTATTTCCTAGATGAGTAACATTTTTAAGCTGTTAACTTCTTTCTGAATGTCAGTAGACTTATTGTAAAACAGAAAGGGTCTAATTTCAAAATACTTAAAGTAAGCATAATTGGTGGAAAGGAATCGAATGGAGGAAAGAATTAATGCACACCTGAGGAATTCGAATTCAATAAAGTCTGGTAGAATGGCACTAAAAGTATTGTTGGCTTAAATAAACGACATTGATGGGGGTTTAGTACATTTACTTGAATACTATTTTACCAAAAGGATTTCAGGGAAGGAAAAAATTATAACTTCTAATCACAGTACTAAAGAATACAGATTAAAATATTCTGTTAGGAGTTTTCTACTTCTGCCTGGAGTAGAAATGAAAAGATTCATCTGAGGAATATTTCAAAGGCCAGAGAAAATAACGAATCCTCCAGTTCACTAGAATAAAATGTGTATTGACTTAGTTCTAGTAACAACTGACATTCTAAATGAGCATATATAAGAAAATAATATGAGCTCAATTCATGGTTAAGCAAAAATTCTAATATTTGATCAACCTTGGTTTGGTATTTTGTAAATTTCTGTCCTTCCCTCTGGTTTGTACTTCACAGTTCAGTTAAAGACCCTGTTAAAATATGATATTTAGCTAGACCATCAGAAGCTGCAGAACAGAGTAATATATTAAAGTGAAATATTAGATCTGTGTTAGGTAGAACTGTGCAATAGAAATGTAGATGCTGAGATCAGACTGAGAATAAAACAAATCAGACAGTATGCATTGGAAATAAAAGCTATTTTAAAAATAGCCATAAAACTGGAGGAAAAAAGTAACACCTCAGAGGGTTTTAACATTTCTCCAGGCAGAAATCATGTTTACAAAGGTAAAGCAAACCAAAAATCTGGAAATTATTAATATTTATTAAACAATGAGTCCAGTAGTTTCAAGGAAATTGTGAGCTGAGGGAATGGCTGAGTTATCCAGAAAATGAATTCTCTATTGCACTGATCACCTGCAAAAGATTCCTGTTCAACACACAGTTCTCTAGAAGATCACAATTTGAACAACTCTATGTGGTTTGACCATAAAGTACCATCTTGTTTCAAATCAAAGGATGTTTTTGTCCCTGGCATTTTTGCCATGATTTTAAACTGTTCTGTTCCATGTTACTTTATTTCTCCTACAAATAAAGGGAACAAAGATAATAATCCTGTGATGATTTACACTTTTGTTTTTAGCTGCAACTAATAAAACATAGGCTATAAAGTATTTGGAAGTCATAAAATTTGGGGCTAATGCATAATTATTTGTGCTGAAGATACCACGCTGCAAAGGACAACTTAAAGGTTCCAGGTGTTCACAGCTGAAAAAGGCTAATGAGACCACTGCCGCTATAATTCATAAAAAATAAAGAGCTCAGTTCTGTAAGCCAAGGGTGAATTCAGTAAACATTGTAGGGCTTTATTCATTATTAATATATGCAAAAAGTAAATAGCTGTGGCCTCGAGCTAAGAATGCTATGGTACTATAAAATGGGTTGCAAATGAGTTATTTAGCTTATTCTAGACTATGAGAAGGATCAAGTTGTGAGTTACACTAAGGAGTTTTCATTTTAATTTTTCATCAGAATCTATGAGAGCTGAATACCCACACCAAGAAGAAACAAGATAATTTTCAGCTTTTATTCTTGCTTCACTGATACAATACTTCTCTGCAAATACTGGCTCAGTTCCTAGGCTGATCCTGATTAGGCCAAAAAATATAGCAGTATTTCATTAAAGGGCCTATGTATTAACTTAGATTCTCACTTTATAATCTATGTTGTTGTCTTTTTTTAATATCTCACATGGTTTCTCTTTGGATGGTGAGTCCAGTTTGAAAATTCATTTTTATGGCACTAAGTCCTTGCTAGACCTGCCTTACCTACAATCATGTTTAACTTCTGATTTAAAAGAAAAGTTTAGCATATGACTGCATTCAGGCTACCTAATCATCATTACCTAATGCAAGACTCTGTTCATTTATTTTAACTTTTTTCTTTAATGATCAACTTCAATTCAACTCTTCATCCAACTGTCAAAGGAGAAATGGATGGTGTTACACAATACAGGCAGTCAAGAGTATGTGAACTGGAGGGGTTTTTCAAAGGGCGTCTCTGTACTTCTTTGTCTTGTGATAACAATTAATGGAAAACTTCAAATAGGCAAGACTTTTAATTAATAAGTACTCACGAGAAATAAAGTTCAATGTACTGCACTAGTCATGAAGCCATAATTGTCAGAAGTTACTCTGAAGCCAACAGAATGGGACTTATCCAGTAAAAAAATGGAAGTTATGCATTCCAGCTATAAATCCATGTTCGGTTGTAGCAAGATAGCCAATTAATTATAGCCGTATACATTGTTCCTTTTGCTATGTTTCTTTGTATACATATGTGTGCATGTGTATATATGAATGAAAGCATGGTTGTTATTCTTTTTATTGTTCTCATCATTTAACAAATGTATTCATAATGATTAACCTTACCTTTCAAGGTTTAAATTGGAAACTGTCAAAGTATAATTCAGAAAAATCATTATCAGTTCAAGATGTGTAAACAAAGACTTTGGAGGAATATGCTACTATTTTTGTCTTTTATGTGGGACAGCAGTATCTTGTTTTATGGGCCTTGTATTCATTTTGAAGTTAAATCGGGATAAATATGTTACATTATGTGTGTAGATATTAAATTGATAAAGTATAGAGTGCAGTAGACAATTCTCAGTCAGCTTATTTATGCTGGAAACTAAAGTTTCAAGAATCCTGTTTTCTTACTATTTCTGAATTAGCATTAATCAAAAGGAGAAAATCAGGTAGAATTTGGAATCTGTGATAGCAAAAAAGGCCATGAGTATTTGAAGATACTCTTTGGGTTCAGGTCTGACAAATAACAGACTGAGACCTGTATGTTGAATTCTCTTTTTTTCTCTCTCTCTTTTTGAGACAGGGTCTCACTATGCAGTTCAGACTGGCCTTAAGCTCACTTTGTAGCTCAGGCTGGTCTCGAACACAGAAGCATCTTCCTGCTTCAGCCTCCCAAGTGCTGGGATTACAGGCATGCGTCACCACACCTGGCGGTGAATTCTCATTTATTATCCTGTCCTGGGCTCCGTGTCCCACTATTTTCCTTAATGTAGATCTAATGTTAATCAGTAATGACAGCAATCTGATCACATCCTTGAATATAGGTTCATAGAATCCCAGGTACAACAAGCTTTCACTTATCTCCACAAACTCTTTGCTTGCATTTCAGCAGTCGAGTGGGCTTGGTTTTTCTTACCTACAGATTGGTCACATCTGCTAAGCCTCTACCCATGTACACCAGATTCTCTTATCCACCTGCCTCCTGGAGTTTTGTTGATATCTATGACACAAACTCAGAATGAATAAAACTGAAAGGTTGACCATACCATGTGAAACTTTCCCTAATTTGCACTATCACACTAAATGTTTCTAATGCTTTAATGATGTTCTTGACTCTTTTCAATAGAAATTAATCACCAAACCAATTGGTTATTCTTGCAAAATACTTACCAGCCTAGATTATAACACCTTATCTCCTGACTCAAACAACTGTCATCTTTCACCCCAGGATACTGCAAAAAAAAAAAAAAATCCTTCCTTATTGTTCTTTCTGCTGCTACCTTTGATGCCCCTGTGGTCTGTGTTCTACTTGTATTAAGTATAATTATTTTAAAAAAATGTAAACTTATATCTATTTTGTTCAAATCTTTCTCATGACAAAGATTTTCGTATAAAAGATATCACCTTAATTATTTATTTTTTGTATAACTAGAGAAGCATTTATTCATTATCAATTTTATTTGTTTTCAGTCTAACCAAGAATCATTTCTTTCTGTTTTGCTTACTGTCCTGCAGCTAAACTAGGAATGTATAGAAAACTTCAGAGAAATTGGATTCTCTGAAGTCCTTGTCAGCCTGTTTCAAGGAAATCCATGTGTTCAATATGTTTGTTCACAGTTTGGTCCACACCAAGTGGTTGTTTAATCCAAATATCTGAGCATCAAATTAAGCTGATTCTTCTGGAGAAGGTATGGTCAAGCACCAAGACCACTGGGTAGTCCCAGAGAAGACGACACGCCCCGAGCTCTGCAGTCTGATGTGAGAAGAGGACAGCTGATAATTGGATATGCAGTGTTACCAGACATCACTGGGACTAAACCACTGCTTCTCCCTATCACTGCCGTGAACACAGTTGGCATGCCGTCCCCTACATACTCAACTTTAATCCTCAGAGTTTCATCTAGGCCTTTATGGGAAGGTGGCAAAGTTCCCAGGGAATCCCATAATTTATACAGACTTTCTTGATTTTTTTCACAGTGGCCAAGATCAAAAGTTGAGCCCATTGACAATACAACCCTGCACTGTGTTTCTGATTTCAGAAGTAACTATACTTTCTCTGCAACCCGTTTGAAGTTATTCTTTACTATCTGGAGCTCTTCAGGGGTTACTTCTTGAGGTCATGATAAGACTGTTTGTCTTTTTGATGACTTTGATCTCCTGATGGCCAGAGTCTCCAGGAATTATTATCAATAACATCATTGAGAATAACTTTGGTAGTCACATCAACACCAAATTCAACCTTCACATCAACCAGTGTACAGCTCTGGGGCAACCAGGATTTCTTCAGTATTTCAAATGTAGCTTCTATAGTATGATTCATTATCTCCACTTCAGTTTGGCCTAAAACAAGTCCAGCAAAACAAAATTTTGCAGCAATTAGCTGTTCCTCAGACCACTGTAGACCATTATGAGCATCACCCTTGAAAAATAGCTCCATCTTATGTGGGTAAAATGTAAGTCCTTCCTTGATGCCAGGATTCCTTTTGAGAAAGGAACAACTTGCTGTTCTTCTACAGACCCATTCAATTGGAATAATTTCATATTGGGGTACAATGAAATCTGTCTCTCCACATTTTCTGTTGAAAGCAGTTTTGATACCTACTTCCTGTGACAACTGGAAAATACAACTGGTAATCTTATTGGAGATGGCAGCTTTTCCTTCCAGATGATTCTTTCTTGCTGCCTTTCTGGCTGTAGTCTGCTCATTACACTGCAGGAGTACTTTTCCTGGATGATCTAAACATTCATAGACTTCTTATGTTTTACTCTCATACAGGTTTTTGCCGGAGTCCAATACCCCTGCTGTCATCATGATCCTTAAATGGGCTAAAGTTGGTGACCATGCTAGAGCATCTTAATTTTGTACTACAAATTCTGCACAATAGACAGTGTTTTCAATGTGCTTTTGTTAGAAAATATTTAATGATATGTTGTAACCTGCAGTTCAGGGGATAGTTTTAACACTTATATGTAAAAGTAAATTTCCTATTGGACATTATTTTGAATTAGAAAATCTTTATCAGAAATGAGATTCCATTTGCCATATGAACATAGGGACTTCTACTTGGTTTTATACAGTTCAGTGTATAAGGAATATAAATATCACGTTAGTCAAAGGAAGATTATATTTTCTTTTGTTCAAGTTTTGCAAAATGTTTATCTTCTTTTGAAAAATCAAATAACCTATGTAAATAGTGCTTGTTGTTTTTGTTTCCTTGCATAAGTAATACACAGCATAAGTGATTAAAGTAACTGTGTATTAAATGCAATTCACTCACTTCAGATGAGATCGGGCGCATTCAGGGTGGTATGGCCGTAGACATTCACTCACTTCAAAGAGCAATTCCACTATTGGAAATTTCAACTTAAGTAGGAACAAAAACCCTACTTCAAAGTTATCCATTTCCATGTGGTATTTCAACAACATCAGCAGCAGTTCTTCTTTGCTACATAAAACACCAATTGCATCCTTTCCAAGGTAAGCTCTGCCCCTGTGGCACTTCTACTTGTACTTCCCATGGCTTCTCCCCTAGGCTAGCTTTGCTCACTCCTTTCAGATTTTCTTAATGATCCACATTCCTCGCTTTCCCAAACAGCTGAGGTTTCTGCTGAAAAGGCTTCTCACTCACAGCTTTGGACACTGCCCTTTAGGGGCATACTGCCTGCCCTCCCAGGCCTTCTTAAATCTAGTTGGAAGCCTTTTTAACCTCAGAACTCCTACATTCTGCAAGCCCGGAATGCAGAAAAACAGTATCACGTTTATGCTTCCAAGGTCTGCTGTCAACCAAAGCAATAGCCAAGCTTCCTTCTCTGTTGGCTGTAGGGGTCAAGTGCCTGGATCACTGAGCACTCTGACCCTGATTCCATGGAGGAAAACTCTCTATGCTGGCACCATTCTGGAACCTGGTGTGGCCACTGCATCCATTCTGGGACACAGAGCTCTGCAGCTTTCCCCTCAGGGAAAGGTCCCTCATTCTTGCAATTCTGAGACTGCAAACCATGGAGACCTGCTGCCTGCAGTGGCACTCTCAGGTCGTCCTCTTGATTCCCATGTTCCTTTTCAGCAGTAGAGAGCTCAGCTCTGTCTTTGCATTCCACAGTTTTATTGTAGCTTCCTTTCTAGTCAAATTCACATTTTAAATCAGCCTGCTTGGCTCTTTACTCTTGATTATCAACATAAATTTGACTAAAAGCCCCCAACAATAGCCTCGATATTTGACTGCTCTGATATTTCTTCTGAAAGATTATTCAGTCAACCATGCCTAATCTCAGTCATAGTCAAAGTCTCTGGACACAAGCAAAATTCAGACAAACTTTCCACGAAGCCTAATACAAATTATCTGGAGTCTAACAACCAATGCTGTCCTTCCTAGCCGAAACCTCCCCAGCATGGTCCTTACAGGAAGGATTTTTATCAGTCTTCAGGTCTTCTGATCTCTGCCCAGAATCTCCCATAAGAACAGCTGAAGCTATTCCAGTACTTCTCTTGTAGGTGACATCTCTGAATCTTTCCTATCTCTTCCCTAAGCCATTCCCAAAAGCTTGTAATCCACATGGTCAGGTATATATATATATATTAGAAAGTAAAAAACGATTTTAGCCATTAGTTCTTAAAATGTGGTTATTTATTAATATATCAAAATTCAACACCAGTTAGTGAGAGTCTGAAAGAGAATTGCTTCAGAAAAGCAAATATGAACAGAGCTTTTTTCTGTGTTGAGTGATGATATATTCTTGGGTTTGATCTTCTACCATCAGCTTGGGGAAGAATATGAGTAAGTGCAGAGGATGCTGGGGAAGTTTTTAGAAAATAACATTAATTATATTTCATTGGTTGAACTCAATCACCTATTTACTTTAACTTCCCCTCCCCCGAAAAAGAGTCCGGAGGGACAGACAAGCTCCCACAGCTTCTTTCAGAAGAGCCATAATCCCATTCACGAGGGTTCCACCACACAGCCAATCACTTCCTGCAGTCCTCATCTCTTATTTCTAACACATAAAGAATTCTATTTCAATATGCAAACTTTGGAGGGACACAGTCACTCAGACAACAGCAGCTATCAATTTACAGTTGTTTGGTAGAAACCTATACAAACTCAATGGAAAATTCCCTGAATTTACCATGAATTCTTCTGTACTACCTACACAAAAGGGATGTGCTTTAAATTTTGATATTCCAAAAATTTGCTTTCTGGTTAGGTTTTTTTCTATGACAAGCCTGGTTCCAGACAACTGCTTGTTTATCTCAGCTTCTAAGATGCGAAGGCACTATTTGAGAGTTTTGGAATCCTAGTAATTTAGTCTGCTTCTGCTACCTTAACAAAGTGTCATAGACTCAGCACCTTGTAAAGAACAACATTTTGGGGCCAGGGAGATGGCTCAGCAGAATAAGCGCTTCCCTGGCAAGCGCAAGGGCCTGAGCTCAATCCCTGGTTCTGTCAAAAATAAAAAAAACAAAAAACACAACATTTTGTTTCTCAAAGTTCTGGAGGCTGGGCAGCTTGAGATCAAAGTGCCAGAAGGTTCTCTGTGTGCTGGAATTCCAGTCTCTGCTTCCAAGATGGTGGCTTGAATGAGGCATCCTGCAGAGGGCAGGAGAGAAATGTTACACCTCAAACAATGTAAGATGGAATGCCAAAAACAGGAACTCCTCTCACTTATGCCTGTGCATAAGGGAGGATGCTTCACAAAAAATAAAGTTACCTTATTTTGAAAGTCGCATTATCTATGGCAATAGTGCTTATTATTGTTTTACAAAAAAGTAATATGTGAGATGAGAATATGTGTAATAATTGTAGTTTCATACATTCATTTAGGAAATGTGTAAATCTAGAAGGGCTAATTTTGATTTAAGTAGGAAGAAAAGCCCTCTGCCAGTTTTCTGTTTCTATGTGATAAGTCAATAATATTGGCAACAGTTCTTTCCTGCTGCACACAACACAACTGGGGCTCAAATCACATGGGAGGAATACATCCTCATGCCTTTCCCCCATCTTATGACCTGCATAGTAGAAGGTTTCAGGGCTTCTGTGCTGGAAGCCTAGTGGTCAAGTTGAGAGACTTGTACCTCGAAGACCAGAAAACATAGTGGAACATCTTGGAGACAATGCCTTTAGTAGGAATTATGTAGATACTGCCAGACCCCAGTTCTTGTGATCATGACTAGTGACAAAGGAGAATAACTACTCACTCTTCTCTGCTCCTGCCTGGCCCACTGCACCGTCTGTCCCTCTTACACACGCCTCCATTAGTAATCTGCCATCACTTCTGATTTAATGCAGTTTGGCAAACCTTGACAGAGCTGGCAGTATGATGTTTATATTTTCAGCCACCAAAATTATTGTAGTTTCTCCAGGCTTACTTATTTCATTATATTGATGGAAATGGGTTCATACACTATCACATTGGCAATTATTCAATTTTTGAAAGACACATATTCAAACCACAGCTCCTGTTTTGCACAATAATCATACATTCTTGAAAATTTGTCTTTTCTCATTTTTAACTGTTTCTTTGATTATCCCTTATCTCCTGGTTTCTGTATTCTCTCTCTCTCTCTCTCTCTTTCATCATATATAGAATACGATGCCTTTGATACTGAGGCTACATTAATATTAGTTCATGCTGACTTGAGCTTCCTTCTGTGGATAGACTTAGAGTCATGGTCAGTATGGTCCTCAGACCTACAGCCACACTGACCTGAGAATTTGTTAGAGAGAACAGTGTACAGGTCATATCCCAGACCTAGCAAACCAGGTGTCCTGGGAAGGGAACCTAGCCAACCAAATTCTAAAACTTGCTTTGGGAGACTTGAATATCATCAAATTAGAGTGCCAGTGTGCTATCTTGTACTGCTTCTTCCCTTTCTATATTCATAACCAATGGTATATCTAGTTCAGCTTTCTGTGTTCTTTTCTTTCTAATAAAAAAATCGTATTTACTTAGAAGTTTTCAGAATGCCAACAAAACAGTTGCAATGTTTTCTTCAATTACAGGGTGGTATTCAGTTTATAGAACACTAATTATTTTGTATAAGCTGCATCAGAGACAAGTGAAGATGAAAAACTAGTGTCCCCATATATAAGTAATCTGTGCTATACACCAACAAGAATCTGCTTTAAATTTCCAATTTACAGCCAGTTTACAACTCCCATACTGTACCAGGGAAGGTTAGTGGCTTCTGAAAATACCACCAGGACAGGGCTATCTAAAGACACATTCGGTAGTGTGTTAACTGTACAAAAATAAAGACATGGTACAGTTTAAAAACAAATCTTACACAGGCTTACATTTCAATTTTTTTTTCCAAAGGGTGTGAGTTTTGTACAGAAGGGGTTAAATGCTTTATAGACAAAAAAAAAGAAAAAACCTGCTCTAGAACCAGTTTATTCATCATCATCCTCTTCCTCCTCCTCCTCCTCTTTCTTTTTCTTGATGCTTTTCAGCCTTGACGACTTTCTTTTTGCTGTATCAGGTTTTCCTTTAGCCCATAGGCAGCGGTACCCTTTTCATACTTCTCCTTTAGCTCTGCAGCCTTCTTCTCGTGTGGCTGCTTGTCACCTGCTGCAGTATTGTTCCACATTTCTCCAAGTTTCTTTGCGACATCGCCAATGAGGAAGCCAGTGCGCTCAGCTCCACAGAGGCGGCACCTGGGCAAATGAGAGCCAGACGGGTGCTGCACTCTGTGTTCTTGGTAGCTTGTATTCCTATCAATTTGTCAGAGAACAGTCACGGTATTAATCTCATTACTTAGATTGTGTTACTTAATTTGTATTGTATTTCCAATAGAAAACATATTGGAAAAGTTTCTGTAGCCTATTTAATACCTAGAATAAATTCTGAGATTAGCTCTTATTTACATGTTGTATTATATATTTGGTACGACAAGCTGTATCATTTATTTTTCATATTTTTTACTTTGGACTTTGCTATCACTTTTGCTATTACTCAGTTAAGTATTTAATTACTTTTCCTCTTAAAAAATTCCTTTCAAATGACTGGGTAGCATTTTAGCAATAATCTGGTTTATGTGACTTCAATTTTATATTGGTGTTCAGAGGTGATAGTCAATCACTTCCTTATAAAATTTTAACACATTGCTTATGTGTAAAGCCACAGATACTAGAAAAATACTAACAAAAATATGTAATTATGCTTTGTGAAAATAAAAGAAAATTTCTGAGATGAGGACTTTGAATTTCTTAAATTGTAGCACAAGGGAGATTTATTTAATCTAAAATATCTTACTCTGTTATTATTAGCAAAACCAGCCCAATATTTGCCTTAAAGAGATTAAAAATGCTTCTCTGAACTTCTCCTCACAGAAGAAAATTTAACAACAGGGAAAACGCATAACAAATGGTGCTTTTGCTGCTGCACAATAGTGCATTCATTTTAAGCTTGAGACCAAGCAAACAAAATGTAACACGCAGAGCTATTTCATTAGGAGGATTTGAAACACTACCCCACACTAGCAGTGGCTGAAGTTTACAGTAGGACACACACACGCACGCACGCACTCGTGCATGTGCACGCGTGCGCACAAAACGTGCACACACACAAAGTATTTATGTTATAAAAATAAAAGCTTCTCTGTCACAACTATTACCCTTGAAAAGCAAAAGAGATAGCAAGTTTTGAGACAAGGATCCTAAGCTCATGGACAAGATCAGTTCATCTTCAGTGATTCTTTCCAGAACTCACAAAGATAAAATATTGGCTGAAATTAACAAAGAGCTCTTTGAGGCAAGTGGACATCAAAGCCCACACTTCCCAGAATGGAGCGATGGGAAACAGGTCAGAAAGGATCTCAGCTGCACCTGAAAAATTCAGCCTCTTTTTATTCAGCTTTCCTCAAAGCCTTCAAGAATCTTATCTCTATAATGGTAGAAAACACATCTTAGAACATCTTTAATTTGTTGCATACTAGACATGGAATGAAATCTATGTAAGATTTTATTTTCTGATAGCAGAGTACTTCCTGTAAATAATTTTGGTGTGTTTGTAAAATCCCAACATAGATAGCCTCTCTAGGCTTTATAAAATTTAGCTATGTGACTGAGGTGAACTCAAATTTGCTGTAAAGCATCTAATTCTTACAGGAAAAGAGCTCTCAGGAATTGTTTTGTATAATTTTATTTTTGTTTCATAAATGTAAACTCATTAGCTACTTCCTCTTATGCACTGCATAAGTCAGATATTATCTTTTCTTTTACTTTTTTGCTTTATATTATAGTGAAGAAACAATCAAAACATTGTGAGTAATACAAAATAATTAAAACTACTAGAGAAAAATATGGAAATGTAGGTGTGAAGTTGGAGGAAGATGAGTCTAATAGGCTACTGAGGAGAAAAATTTTAAAGAAAAATATCTAAGTGAACTAAGGATTCAGGGATGTGAAAATATAAGAAAGAATGCTACAGAAATGGGGAACTTAAAAGGTTTACTATGAATTGTGTGTGAAGGATGGATGAAGGTGAGAAATCAAAAATGATGAGCTGTCACTAGAGAAGAAACAAGGAAAACCTATAATTTAAAAAATGTACTTTCAGGAGTGCAACTTGAAGACAAAAAGTTATGCAAGGTTGTCAATATCTGTCCTCTCTCAACTTGTTTATATTTCTTTTCTTCCAGTCCCATTGCATACAACATCTTTTAAAAATAGTATAAGAATAAGCTTAATTCATAAGGTGAAGGGAAGAAACCTGACCACAACAGGAATCAAAAGTAGCAAAGAATGTCTTTAGGAAAATATTTTTGTTCATCTATCTTCAAACAAACAAGCAAATGAACAAAGGAAAAACAAAACAAAATAAAAAAACAAAACAAAGCAAACAAAAGCAAAGCCGCATAATGGACAGGTCCCATGAGTTTTTCCTATAAGAGGGCCATCCTTTCACTGCCAAAATGAGTTATGATCTTAATATTTCTATGTGTGGATGGGCCATAATTTTCCTCTTTTGAACCAAGCCCAAACTTGCTATAGATTCACAAATCCTAGAGCACACACTACTCCAGAACACACACTTATCCATGCTCTAGACTATGGCATACTTCTTTCCTGAGAACCTGCACTGTATTTCTTTCTTTTTTTTTTTTTTTTGGTGGAACTGGGTATTGAACTCAGACTCTTGCACTTGCCAAGAAAGCACTTCTTCTACTGAGCCATCTCCCATGCACTGTATTTCTTTGTTTACATGCTTTTAAAATTCTCTCTAATAAATTTTGTTTGCCTCTCAAAAGAGGAGAGAATTTAAATAAGGTGAGTACAAAACATAACCCAGTTGATTTGCAATGTGGACAGACAATGACTGACTAAAATAGTTAATGGGTGAGCAACAGGCCAGCGTAAAGGTTTAGTTAAAGATTTAGTTAAGATGATAAAAATCATTGCACTTAAAATATGCATATGTACTTCAATGCTTATGTTCTTTCTGAATAATTAAAATATTATACAAATAGTAGACTTACATAAGATAGGGACACAACTTCTCCTTTATATAGCCTGCTGAAGATTTCATATTTTACTTTAAATGTAGCAATATAACCAGGTTTGGGGCACTGGAATTTCCTTCTACAGGTGATTTCCCATTTCTTTCTATCCTGAGAAAGGAATGGTCAAGATAAATGCAAATGGTAGCATGATTCTATATGTATTAAAGGTAGGAAAACAACTATATGATTTTACATTTATTAAAGGTAGGAAACAAATGGGATCTGCACAGTGAGGTAAAGTAGGAACAAGTAGAAGCAGTAAAATGAGTGCACAGTACAGCCTTGCGGTTGGTGCTCACTGTCTGTTTGTGTCTTCCAGTCCTGCAGCCAGCATCAGGTCTAGGTCATCCTGTCCAACAATCCTCATGTTCTCATTGGAAATCCATGCACGTGGACTTTGCGAAGGGTCCAGTGCCTTTGTTCTGGAGCTTTGCCCAGCTGCCATAGTCTAATCTACTGCTTCAAAAATGCTGAAATGTTGAGACAGGAGTATTACTTGATAATATTTACATTCTTACTTGATTATATGAGATGATGCATGGGAACAAAAAGGTGAGATAAATTTGAATTAGAGTATAGTGTCAGTTACAAAATTATAAGTAAGCCAGATGTGGTGGTGCATACTGTCTTAATAGAAGCAATCTGGGAGCTGAGGCAGGAGGATCACTGTGAATTCAAGGTCAGTCTGGGCTACATAGTGAGTTCAAGGTCAGTCTGAACACCATAGTGAGATCTTATCTCAACAAAAGTCAGTGTTGTTTCTGTTTTGGTGCTGGGGTCTTTAATCCAGGCCCTTCACAATGAGATACATACCTAGCACTTTTTTCTCCCCAAGACAAAGTCTTAGGAGTTTTCAGGTGGGGTTCAAACTTGTGAACCATCTGCTTCAGCCTCCCAAATTGCTGAGGTTGAGACAGAAGTTATAATTCTATCAGGCAGGAAGACAGTGCCTCCAGAACGGAGCTGGGAAGCCCAAAATAGAATGTTGGATCCTTACCCTCCAGATATCTTCAACGTCTTCCAGGTGTCTGTGGCTATCAAGGACCTCTCGAGGGCATGATGAGGTGGGCCTCAGACTTAGGGGTGCATGCACCCTGCATATACTCTATATAAGCACTGCATAGGTTGGGGGTTGAAACATATGTGATCTCGTATGCATAGTGATTAGACTGCTTGCACAATAGCCCAAGCTCCCTTCTAAAGCCCTGAAAATTCTTGGAGAAAGACCGTCTTGGGTGTCCTGTTCAGGATCTTCTCCCAGGAAGCAGGAGTTCTACTTCTTTGCTTTTATACATTTAACTCCATTGTCTTTGTATGTTTTAAATAGATCTGCTTGTTTTCTGTCTCCTCCATCAGCTACTTTATTGTTTGTCACCTTCAGTCATGACTTGACATCCCAGCATTGGATCCCAGGTGCAGGCCATCCTGATATATGAAAAGTAGAACTTCCCTGTGGGTCATAGTTGAGGATTTCAGGTTTATTATGGGTTACTTTAGTCAGTTTTATTTTAATTTCAATAATACAGTTCATACTTGCCATGAGGAATTTACCATTCATGTTAAAGAAAAGTTCTGCTATGAATTATTGTGTGTGGAGTTCAGGAATGCTAATGATGCGAATATTCCAAGCATTCTAGAAGATTTCCATGTTAAGGCCTCATTTTCTTTTTCTTTTTTTTTTTTTTTTTTTTTTTTTTTTTTTTTTTTTTTTTTTTTTTTTTTTTTTTTTTTTTTTTTTT
>PVKA01002075.1:6165-71904 GCA_004027165.1 Ctenomys sociabilis
ACAACACTGAGATACCATCTCACTCCAGAAAGAATGGCTATCATAAGGAAATCAACCAACAACAAATGTTGGAGAGGTTGTGGGGAAAAGGGAACACTTCTCCACTGCTGGTGGGAATGTAGACTGGTACAACCATTGTGGAGGTCAGTGTGGAGACTCCTCAAAAGAGTAGGACTAGAAATCCCATTCAAGCCGGCTAGGGGGCTACTGGAAATTTTCCCGAAGGATCTAAAAACATTGTATCATAGTGATATATGTGTACCTATGTTTACAGCAGCGCAGCATGTGATAGCAAAATCTTGGAAACAACCAAGATGTCCTTTTTTTAAATATATATATTTCTGATCTCTATTTTTTAAATCAATGTCTTCTTTAGAGGTAGCTATTAATTCTTTTACTGCAGAGTTTTTTCCAAATTGGATTTTCATTATATATATATTTCCTGAATTGATTCTCTTCTTCAGATGCTATGATTTTTTTTTTAATTTTGTTGAAGAACAAACAGCAATGAGACAGTTTCAAGACAAATTACTAGGACAGATTCAATAAATTAATACACTGCAAACTGTTTTTGTAATGTTTTGGTATTGTACAAGGCGCATACATGATATTATACTTAGAGACGTTATAGCAGATGTTTCTAATCAATGAAATAAGAGAGTATAGTTGTTTACTTATCTTATTTTTTATAGCTGAATTATATCACAGATTCAGTAATACTTTCTACCTTGTTATCTCCCTAGTGGTTGTCCATAGTACTAGAAGCCAACATAATATCTTGTCCAACCACTATTAGTGCAAATCTTGCTTCTCATAGAATTATGCAGAAGCATGGCATGTTTATTCTAACTGTACTGTTTATACAAACACATCATGATTGTTCCTTTGTATACCTTTTTTTTTTTTTTTGTCTAGACCTGTCAAAGATGGGCACTCCATTGTCATTAAACCAATTTAGGTGCCTGAACTAGGCAACACCATCCACCACAGTCCAGCATTCCACAAAAATAGTGAGTTATCTGAAGAATTTGTTAACTGTAGCCATTTACAGCTCAACTTATTATTATGGCCCCACCTTGTACACCTCATTTTTATACTTTTCTGCTGGATAGTTAAGACCAAATTAGAGCAAGACCTATATACCAAAAGATGTAGCTTTTGTCTCTGATGAGGTAAGTGAAGTCCCCTCAGGGTTTATCTTATAATCCTATACCTTACTCTGTAGATCCTTTGTCTCTGTCATCCATGCACATGAGTCACGGCCAATGCTTGACCAGTTTGCTCTCTGTGAGAGCCTGAGAGAAAGTTTTCTCTCCATGTGACTCTCCCCAGGCACACTATAGAACTTCGATCTCTTTCCTCTGTGGCTCCATAATCTCCTTGTCCAGAAAATTTGGAGCTCAACTGAGTTTCATGATGTTGCAGTACAGGTTTTGCTATGTCCTAAATCTTCACTGACCTTGAAAGGCAAGGGCCAAAATGTTGGCAGGCCTTGTGGCTCTTCTATTTCTCCAATTTTGATCTGTGAACTTTGGTTGTTAACCATCCAGAAGAAAAGCTGATTAGTACCCTGCAGTACATGCTGTTCAATTTGCCCTAACTATCTGACTCAATTCTTTTTAATTGTTGTGCATTTCTATTTGTATTTCTTCTTTTCACTTCTTATACTAGGGAGACTATACAATATTTGCACATGTGTGTCTGGTTTATTTCACTTACGAGTATATATTCAAGTGGCATCCACTTCAATATAAATGTCCTTTCTAATAAGCACAGATTTGGCCATTCCCCACAGTTTGCTGTTTTGTGGGCTTCAATCTTCATTGCCTTAAAACAAGGCCTCAGTAGAGTTAAACAGATCTGCTTATAGTACCAGACAGAGTTAGGTGAATTGCCACTCAAATTTATTTTTAAGCTTCAATTTCTTTATCACTGTAAAATGAGAATTAATGTCAATGTCTACCCAATGCTTTCCAAGGATTTAATAAAATGATGTATAGAAAGTGCTGAGTTTTAGTAAACTTCAGTAAGAGCTCAATTATAGTGAGCTTATCCAAGGTTTCTCTTTCCATTGTTCTATTTACCTATGGTCAACTGAGGCTTGAAAATATTAAATAGAAAATTCCAGAAGTAAGCAATAAATTTTACATTGCATGCTGTTCTGAACAGCATGATGAAATCTCACACCATCCTACTCCATCTCACACAGAACACAAATCATCCCTCGTCCCGCTTGTCCACACCGCCCAGGGCATCTCTCATTAGTCATTTGCTAGTTGCCATGGTTATCAGATCAGGTGTGGTGGCAATAGCAGTGCCTGTGTTTAAATAATGTTTATTTTTCTGCTTAGTAGCCCAGTGCACATGATTATGATCAAAGGTGGTACCAGGGCAAACCATGGAAGTACAAATTACCTCTGGTACTGTGTGGCACTGCTAGGAGACATACAGAAAACCCAGTTCTGTATCTATCAGGCTCAGCACTATCCACAGTGCAAGCATTTACTGGGGATCTTGGGATGTATTCCATATAAATAAGGAGTCAGACCAGTTCCCAACCTGCCTGCCAGCAGAAGTGCTACTTTCTGCACAACTATCAGGGGCAGGGACAGGATGTCCTGAAGAGATAAGACACCACAAAAAAAATCTCATACATCCTGGGACATCTGGAAACATCTGTACCCACCTGAAAATTTATACCAGAGCCTCAAGGGCTTTTCCCACTGACAAGGCAGCCAGAGTACTTTGATCACAGATGTTTATTAAAATCTTCCTACCTTATGTCCCTTGCCATCCTTCCATCCATATGAGAGGGGCACAATTCCCTTTGTTCCCTATAGAAGGTCCTTTAGTGTTCTGTCTGCCAGTACCCAGGAATAATGCATTCCATGCCAGTTACCTCCACATAAGCCCGGTGGTCTCAGCTGGTCTCCCTGCCTCCTGCCATGTGTTGCAATTCTTAGCTGGGTATGGAGACAAGCACCTTTGAGAGGCTGAGGCAAGAGAATCTCAAGCTTGAGCCTAGCCTAGGCAATTTAGTGACTAGAAAGACTTTCTCTCAAAATAAAAAAACGCTAAGGCTAAAGCTCAGCACAGAGGCCCTGGGTTCAGTTTCTACCACCACCACCACTACAAAAAAAAAAAACAAAACAAAAAAAAAAAACTGTGATTATTAGACTTATAGATTTTATTGGTGAGCTTGTGCTGCTTTCATCTAAATACATAGCAAAAGATCAAGTCAAGCTATTGTCAACATGACTGGGTGGGGTAAATTTTTATATTTCCTAACCTATAGTTACAGAAACATAGTGGAACATGAATGTTGGTTAGTGATGCTTTGTAATAGCTTTGATATATGAATTCAGATCTTTTTTGAGGTAAGGTACAATAGTTTTCTGTGTTTGTACAGTCTGTGATACATTTTGGCAAATGACAATCCATTTTGACCTTCAACACTGCCAAAACATCTGATGATAATATGATGTTCATCAATCCTAAAAACTGGGTGAGTGTCTTCTGTGACAAGGTGGTCCCACGCAGTGCCAGTTCTCCCAGCACCTTCTGGGTGGTGGCCAGTGATCTCCAGGGAGTACTGAAGAGGTTGAAATCTTCAGTACACTCTCCTAGGGCTTATATGTAATCCAGAAAAAAGGGCCAGTAGACACTGCCTGGTGTTTGCTTCCAGTAAGAAAGAAGGGATAGGACCAGTACATTATTGCAATATCAACATATTAATCAGCCAACACCAAGAGCAAGAGTCCTGAAGGGGAGGCTGTAAAGCTTAATTGTCTCAAAAGGAGAAGGTGTAACAAGTTAAGCACATTTTGAAAATTATAAATACATTTAGGTCATTATGTATGTCAGAGATCAGAATTTCTTAAAGTGACATGAGCAGTTAATTGGCTAATGTGTGATTTATCCTTCTGTTGTCATTAAATTGGAGAACTGGAGAGAGGCCCCACGCATTGCCTGAAGTACACTGGAGGGCAAGATGGTTTCAGTTATTTTTGCATTTATTTTTGTGGCTGTCATTTCTTTAACAGACAATGAATTATCCTTAATGAATTGTGAAAGACGCTGGTGATATCTGGGTTCTTCTTTACCATGTGGTATGTGCGTACAGATGACTTCACATTTGGTGAAAACTTTAAAAAAATATTTTCTCCTGTTTTAATTTGGCCTTCCACACTGAGGGCGACGAGAACGGTGAGGCAGGGGAGCCTGCTGGGTAGAGAGGGCCAGAGGAATGGTGGCAACAGTCTTCTGCATCCCTGTGCAACTTGGAAAGAAGGAACTCCAAGAAGTAAATCAAATTAAGAGCCCCCTCCTATTCCTTGGGCCTTTTACGTGCAACAGCCTAAATTAGCTCTAAGTTCCCTGAGGGTAGGAATCAGGACTATTTTCAAACTGTGTTCAGGATCTAGCACCTTGCTTAATCAATGTTAAATAGTAACAGTGCATTTTAATTGGCCTACTTTCAGAGCATCAGATGAAATTATTCTGCTAATTAATTGGTTGATCTCATATTTCACTTATATTGTCAGGTTATTATTTTTCCCTTTAGGGCTCAAGACACTACTGACAGTTCAAATACTTCTTCATTAATTACTCAGTCTTAGATTTTGCATAATTTTATTATAATTATTTTGATACCCTATTTACGGAGCACCAGCATGTATTAGATAAAATTAAAGACAAAGAATTAGTTTCAACTCTTCTCACTAATATGCACACCATTTGCTGCTCAAAATCCAGTGGAAGGTGTTCCTGGCTTGCCAGAACAGTGCCTTCAATTAGGTTTAATCGTTCAGACATTAAACTAGTTTTGCGTAAGTGATCAATAAACATTTTATAGCATTGGATCAAGTTTCTTTTTCACCAGCCAAACTTTCCTGTTAATTGACTCATCCTTTCTTCCCTAGATAGCTGTGATATATAACTAAACCAATTACTACATTTTAAGAGGAAAATACACAAACTGGTAGTTTTGATGAAAATAGAAAGCAAGAAAGAGAAGGGTTTAGAAATTGGCACAAGTCTAATGGTTAAAGAAAATTTGAATGTTTAGGAAGAAGACAGGGTGAGACCTAAGATCTCCATGCAATATTGAAAGAGGTTACATGAATAGGAAATGGGCTAATTTCATGTAACAGGACAAAGGCCACTGGGTAATAGTAAAGGCAAAGAAAAATATCACAATATAGAAAAAATTGGAACAAATTCTTTAAAAAGCATATATGAGAACCTTTAGTCTCTTGTCATTCAAAAATAGGATACTAGACATTCATATTTCCCAAATTACAAGGACCTACTCTGCAAAAACACATGTATAAGTAGAAGAGAAAAAAGATCACACAAACTAATGACTGAGAATGGTTAATAAGGAGCTTAGTTTCTGAAAGTGTGTGTGTGTGTGTGTGTGTGTGTGTGTGTGTGTGTGTGTGTGTGTGTGTGATGCTAGAATACAAGCCAGGACTTTACAAAAGCTAGGCAAGAGCTATACCTCTGAGCTACATCCCCTGTCCCTAAGAGTTTTCCAGTGAGTGTTTTGGAGTACATGTGTAGGAGGGTGGGGGTGGTAGTCGGGGCAGGAACAGAAACAAGAAATCCACGCCACGTGTGGCAGCTCACACTTGTAATCCCAGCACTTGGGAACTTAAGGCAGGAGGATCACCATGAGTTCAAGGCCAGCCTTAAATACATAGCAAAAAAGAAAAAGAAAAGGAAAGGGAAGAATTCAAGCAATTGCCTCCTGAGCCTTGATAAATACGAGGCTGGGATGCCATGGAAGTGAGGCCTTGGAATGGCTGGCAACTGGGCAAGTGAGGGATTTATGGTGGAAGGTGGAGAGTTAAAATTTTAATCTAAGTGTAGAGGAGTCTTTGGAGGATGTTACACAAAGAAGACATAATCTGATTTGCATTTTTAAAAGATCATTCTGTCTTCTGTGTGGAGAATGGATTGCAGAAGAGAAACCGAATGGAAGCAAGCAGACTAGCTGGGAGATGATTAAAGTAAAGCAGGTGGGAGATGTGGGTGGATAGATTCAGGGAATGTTCTGGAAACAGAGTTTTTTGTCAGATAAGTAGTGAAAGCTGAAAGAATAGATGAGGGGTAGAGACGACCTTAAGGGGTGCTTGAAACAGGCATTCTTGCTTTAATTGGAGACCGGAGGCAGCAGTTTCTAAAGGCCCTTGCTACTTTAAGGCTGTGCTACGTTTCATAAACTTTGGCCACCACAACTCTATCTTCCATCTAATTTCTGTGGATCACAGAAGCACTTCTGTAAGCCCTGCTTGGATTATAGACTGAGCATGAGTACAGCATCTTTAAAGCCAGAGCTGATCTATTGTTTTCTTCACTGCTGTACCCCGAGAGCCTGGTACCCTATATAGCAGCAAACAATTAGAATTCAAAGATGATTTGCTGGTGGAATGATTATAATAGTAAAGAAAAACCCTAATTGTATCTTCACTAAATTTACCTTGCTTTTTCTTTAATATACAAACTGCAGCTGATAACAGCACAAAGAATAAGCATATGTAGTATGAACAAGTAATCTGAAGACAACAATGCAATACACCAACCATTGTTGAATTCTTAACATTGTGTTTAGTGAAATTCTGTATCATTTATAATGATTTTTTAAACTATGTTTTATTTTCTTTAAAAAAAAAACAATGAACATATGTAGTGGTTGAGGTTTGGGAGTTGAAAGAAGTAAGAATATTTCTTTTTGCCAACTTACAAGTCTTGGAGGTGTCATTTCTTGTACAGCTAGGCCAAGTGTAATAGTCACTTTCTTACTGCTAAGACAAAATACCCCACACCTAAAACTTTAAAGAGAGGTGGTTTATTTTAGCTCATGGCATCAGTGGGTTCAGTCCACAGCTGGCTGACTCCATGGTGGAAAAGCTTGGCATGTTTGTAAAAGGGTGGAGCACGGGAATGCTGCTCACACCACAGTAGCCAGGAAGGGGTGGAGGGGAGAGAGAGGGAGAGAGAGAGACAGAGAGAGAGACAGAGAGAGACAGAGAGAGACAGAGAGACAGGGACAAAGTACAAGAACACATTCTTGCAGTTCCCTCTCTCAGTCACCTGCCTCCTGTATTCAAGCCACACCTCCAACAGCTCACTCAATTATGAAGCCATCAGGGATCTACCAATGTATAGCACCTTTGTGATCACATTGCCTTCCAAAAGCCCCTCTCTGAACACATGAGATTTTTGACAGACATTTTAGCTCTATACCATAACTCCAAATCATCCAGATTAAGTAAAAAGAGGGACAGGGAGATGGCTCAGTGGAATAAGTGCTTCCCTGGCAAGCACAAGGGCCTGAGTTCAAAGGGCCTGAGTTCAATTCCCAGTTCCACAAAAAAAAAAAAAAAAGAACTGGCTATTGTTAAGTAAAACCATTTAAATAGTATGCTCATGCTCTAAGTATATGTGTGATATATGTGATATACCAGGGAAGTCTTTTACTCGAGTGCATCATTTGCCAACTGGGCTTTGTCCTGAGTAGGCTCTCAGGGAATGTCAGCACATTCGTCACATCTAAGTTCAATGAAAATGAGGAAAATGTAGCTGTCCTACCTGCCGCGATGAGACACTCATGCTGCTGCATCACCATTCCGAGTGGTGTCTCTCTCGCTTTCCCACTAAAGAGGGCTTAGAATCCGCTGTTCGCATGATTCCCGTAAAGGACTGCTCTACCAGCTCAAAGTCTTCACTCACTTGCTTTTTAGTCATTCATGACTAGTTGTTTCCTGATTTGTGTAACTCTTTCAAGTGTCTAGCTACTCCCTCAGCTCTCACACCTCAACAGTGTCCTTTTTATAGATTTCCTGTGCTTGTTCTTCCTTTCTTTTCTTGTCACTCACTGGACTATTTCCTTTGAGCCTCTTCATCCACAAAATCCATTCACCACTCTTATACCATGGTCTAAAAGCAAAGCAAAATTGTTTTCAAGGCAAGACAGTTCCAGCCGGGCGTGGTGGCGCAGGCCTGTAATCCCAGCACTCGGGAGGCTGAGACAGGAGGATTGTTGTGAGTTCTAGACCAGCCTGAGCTACAAAGTGAGCTTAAGGCCAGCCTGAACTGCATAGTGAGACCCTGTCTCAAAAAGACAAAAAAAAAAAAAAAAAAAAAGACAGTCCCTGCACCCATCCACCACAGTGCACAATGAGTTTCAGATGAGGAGAGGGCTTATGAGGCAAGGAGACCCTTCTAGAGAAAGCTGGCCTCATAAGGGAGCTGACGCATCACCATTCCAAGGGATGTTTCTCTTGCTTTCCTAATAAAGAGAAAAGCTTGCAAAAACAGGCTGGGTAAATGTGATGGGTTCCCTTGGGGTTCTGTCCAATGTGTTGATGGCAGGTAGTTTAGAACCACTGTGCTTCTGTGTAAATTGTAGGAGGGACTTTTGGGTGAGGAAGCACAAGGAAAGGTGATAGGGTACAAAACATTTCTGAAGCACTGTACACTATAGATAGAGTGATTGCCCTTATTTATACAATGCCTTTTGTCCAGGAACGTGCATGCATAGTAGACATTGCCTCCCTAGGATTACCAACCCTGGAAGCTGAGGACCAAGGACACGGATTATTTTACAGATGGGAAACTGGTAATCAGAAGCAGCTCACGTGCCAAGGGCCCTCAAGAAGGCAGTAGCTCAGCCAGAAACAGGATGCAGGTAAAAATAACAACAATAAATTCTTTCTTTTCTTTATTGTTTTTTAACATCTTCTTTCTAGAAGATCTATTTCATGAAATGACTTTAAAGGGTCAAAGTCTTCTGTTCTTTCAGCAATGAGCTTGCACATTCCGAATATATTATTATAGCCCCTGTCATTGTAGACCAAGAGGTGGGGGCCAGGGTGGGCATGGATACTTGCCTTTATCAAACAGAACTATACTACAGAAGCCCTACCACCACCTTCCTGTAGTATTTTCAGGAGATTTATTATGGTAACTCTATAAGTGGATTCTCTGTCTGGTCTTCTTGATCAAACAATTGTTTATTGATTGCCTCATATGTTCAGATCCAGTGCCACAAATGGCTAACAAATGCCACCTAATATAACTACCATGTACCCATCACAATGCTTTCCACAGAAGATATACAAAAAGCATGTAGTGCACAATAAGTGAATGAACATAAAATGAAATGAAGTATCAGAGATGATCGTAGAAGAGAGTGCAGAGTTCTGAGTAAAACAAGGTGTGGTGGTAAGAAACTGGGGGACACTGGCCAAGGAGTGAGTTCTTGAACCTTTGTGGTAGAGGTTCGGCTCATGGATGGAAGGAGATGATGCCAGTCCCAGGAGACATAGCCCATAGCACATGTCATCTCACAGCAGACCTTCATTAGTGCTTCAGAGACAGAACTCAGCATGCTTTGTTTAAATATTTACTTGCCTCTGAACTGCAGTTTCTTCATTATACTGAGACCTTCTCCTTTTTTTTTTTTTGTACCAGGAATCAAACTGATGACCACATGCTTGTGACACAAGCACTGTGCCCCTGAGCTGTATCCCTGGCCTCTGAGTCCTTCTTAGTACAGACCACAATGTATTTGTGTGTTTATCACGGAGCTGAACCTAGACCTATGCCAGGTGCCCCATAAGTGATCATTAAATGTGTAACAAAGGAGTGGACCAAGGAACAAATAAATGTACTGCACAATAAGAATAGCACAATGATACCGTCCATTGCTCTCTTACATGCAGCAAGAATTCAGAGTTAATGGTAATTGAAACTTCTAAGTTCTTACCGAGGAGATTAGGCAAGGTTTTGGCAGGGTTCAGCCTAGGTTCCTCTACTTTTTCCTTGCAGTGTCAGGACAAGCTCCATGCCTGTCTCCTTATTCATAAAAGACAGATGAAATAATTGCACTTATTTGAATGGTTTCTGTAAGGATCAAATTAAATAATGCATGCAAAAACGCTTTTCAAATTGTAAAGCAATGTACAAATCTCAGGCATTATTGCCATCAATAGTGTAATTTAGCATACTATTAACTTATTTATTACATACTTTTCTCATCAAAATGCTGTTGTAAATAATAGGCAAACTAAGGCTGTAACAGCTTCTTCTTAAGCTGAACAAGGTAAGGCTAATGAAGTTAATTGGTTTCTTCCATGGTCCACTGGCTGGAAGTGGAGCCCTGGGTCAGGCTGTCAGCTGTAGTCTCTTCACAGGTCTCCAAGACCCCCTAGGACACTAGTCTAGTGAGGATGAAAACTCCGTGTTTGTCTTTCTCCCATGCTCTGTCCTCATTACTCAGTGTCACCACGCAGGCAAAATGGAAGACATTCTCTAGTTATTTGCTGTCTCTATCTCCACTCAAGGCCAGATGCCACTTCTCTCTCCGATGATTGCTGCAGCTCTTGGCCAGCCTCCCAGCTCAGCTCCACCTCTTTGTCCAATCTGCATTCTGTACTAAATCATCTTCCTGAGGCATCAGGCAAGCAAGTGACTGCCCCTTTCAGATATTTCAACATGCTTCTGTTCCTAAAAGCCCCATTCATAGAGTGTGAACCTTATAACACATTCCTTCCTACTCTGGAAGAGCAGCCAAGTTACATAGGGAAGGGATTGTGTTGGAGCTATCATTGTACATACTAGTTCTTTGCATAGTAGCAAGCCAGTCCTAGATCCCAATACAAATTCATTAAGTTAAGGAAATAATGAACTCTGCCCAGCTGCCACCCTTCCAACATTTTTCTCTCAGCTGTTACACACAAGCTTATGAATCATAGCCAAACCTTACATCCAGAGATGCAGGCAGCATTTCTAGTGGTGAGCAGTCATTCATGAAGCTTACCTCTTTCTCCCTTCTTGCCCACTGGCTGCTTCTCTGATTTACCTTAGCCTAGCTTGCTAGCAATATTCCTGTTATCCACATCTCTTCTCACATACTCCTACTCCTCTATTTATTTTATTTTAATTAATTATTTATTTTACATATGGCCTTGGGGCTGGAAAGATAACTTCACTGTCTAAGTGCCTGCCTAGATCGGGCATCATTTCCTAGTGCTGGTTGGCCCTGAACTCTTTGTAACACAGGCTGGCCTCCAACTCACAGTGATTCTCCTTTACCAGCCTCTTGAGTGCTGGACTGATAGGTGCGCACCATCATGCTGGCTCTTACTATTATTTACAATTTACTTGCCAATACTCAGAACTCCTCTCAATCTTCTTCAAAGGTAAGTCTTCCTACCACTCAGACTTGTGCCCAGCGTCACCTCGGGCCATGAGCTTCACCAGGTGCCCTCTTATGTCTTCTTCCACATGCTCTGTTAACATACAGGGTCTTCTTTAGCAGGAGCAGGCATCGAGTATCGGTGTCCGTCAGCTTTCCATCAGTACAGCAAAACATCTGAGAAAATTAGCTAATAGAAAAGATTTATTGTGGCTTTTACATTTAGCAGGTTTTGTTCATTGTGGACAGCTCCTTCTCTGGTGGGGATGCCACATGACAATGGAAGATGGCTCAACTCATGGCCAGGGAGCAAAGAAAGGAAAAGGAAGGAGGCAGGGTCCAAAAGTGCCCTCCACTGGAAATCTCCAGTGACCTGAGAATTTCCTGCAAGGCTTCAGTTCTTGAAGATTCCACCATCACCCAGTAAAGCCACCTTGGGGATCAAGTGTTTAATACATGGGCCTTTGTAAGACATTCAATATCTAAAATGTGCAATGCCTGATATACTAAGATAGATACTCAGACAGATCTTAATATTCAGTATCCAAGGGCCTACATGGTGTGCAATCTTAGTTTCTGACTTCTGGACCTTACTACACAGTTAGTTCTGAAAGAAATGTGCATAAAATAGTAATGTGATGTACAAGGTCCTTGTGCCTCTAGGCATTTCTCTCACTTCCTTTTGTGTGATCTACTTATGTAGTTTGAGTTAACTGCCCACTGCTTGTTTTCATGATTATGTCCCTTTTTGCTGTGCTTGCCTGTGAAGGGTTCTTCAAGTATGTTACTTATGCTCACAGATATTTCTATACTTAATTCTTTATGTATGCTTAAACTTCCACACCAGAACTTAAGCTGGAGGGTTCAAATAATTAAGACTGCTTTATATTATGCAAAGGCTGCTACCTGCAGTGGCGTTTAGGTAATTTGGTTTGGCTAAGAGAAGTGAGCTGGCCTACCCAGCATTGATATACGTACATATGCATAGAAAGAGGTTGGGGGAAGGAAAGAGAAAAGGTGAGAGGAAGTAAGTTTTGAGCTCCTTTAGAATCACAGCATCACCTCTCCTACAATAATCTTAATAAATCCATGTCAAGTTGCCTGTGGGTCAAGGCCCTTTACACCTTTTCTTTTCAATTTTTATTTTTTGCTTGCTCTAAGACTGCCAGGTGGACCTGGTAAGCTAGTGTGCCTGTCCCCTCTTGCAGGAGTTCCTCTGAGTCCTGGTTGCCCATCCTTACCCTGAAGACTTCCAAAGAGATCTGGCAGGCCTTTCTGGGTTTCCCCCCTCTCCTCACGGAGCTCTGCTGAGCACAGCCATCATCACTCTGTAAGATTGCCACTAGGACCTGAAACCAGGTGCCCAGAAGACTGGCAGAGGGACCTGTGGGAGCCTTGCTGAGCCCTGCCCTGCACTGCCCTACCATCAAGAAAGCTTTACAGATCTTCACTTATCATCATCAGATCCTTCCTGTGCTGCTACTTGCCCCTGTCCTCAGTGAAGTGGGAAGCCACCTTGAACCTGAAACAGTGAGAGCTTTAGTGAGCTTACCTGCCCTCCCACTCTCCTGAGGCCCTTGCTTACCCGTCCCCACTTCAAAAATAAGAGACTTCAAAAATGACAAAATCAAACAACAAAAGGCAAATGCAGACCTCCAACCCATCAAAACAAGTCCAGGGGATAGGGTCAGAGAAGAACTTGGAAGTCACACACCTGAAATTTCTGAGACGACAGCAACTGAAGTAAAGAAAAAACTCCATCAGGCCATGGATGAAATCAGATTAGAAATAATCTCTCAGGTAAAAAAGGAAATGACAATAGTCATGAAAGAATTGCTTAACACATCCAAGGAAGACATAGATAAAAAATAGATAGGAATAGGAAAATGATTGAAACATTGAATGAACATTGCAGGAAATAACTAGAATGCATGAAACAGGTTCAAACAGATGCCCAAGACATTAAGAATTCTATTGAAATCTGGGAAAACCACTTGAAAGAAACAGAAGATAGAATTTCAGACTTTGAAGATAGCATTGCAATTAGTTACATGAAGGGAAAGATCTCTTAAAAATAAAGAATCAGGAAATAACTATAAAACAACTGAAAGATGCTGCAAAGAATCATCAAAAAAATATGTATCCTGACCAAGTGGAACTCATCCCAGGGATGAAGGGATGGTTTAATATATCCAACTCCATAAAGGTAATACATCACATCAACAGAGCCAAAGACAAAAACCACATGATCCTGTCAATAGATGCAGAAAAGGCTTTTGCCAAAGTACAATACTCATTGGTGATAAAAAACAAATAACTGCAGAAAATCAGAATGCATAGTTTTTATCTCAATCTAATAAAAACCATCTACAACAAAGAAGCAGCCAACATCAGACTAAATGGACAAAAGTTAAAAGCTTTCACTTTAAAATAAAGGTCAAGAAAAGGATGCCCACTGTTACTATTCCTGTTCAACATAGTTCTTGAAACATTTGCCAGAGCAATTTGAAAAGACAGAAATAAAAAAAAAATAGTGATTTAAAAGGAAGAAGTGAAAATATCATTATTTATGGCTGACAAGATACAGTACATAGAATTCCCCAAAAACTCCACTGAGAGTTGTAGATTTAATAGCCAAATTCAGCAGCATAGCATGATACAAAGTTAATACTCAAAAATCAATAACATTTCTATGCACAAAGAAGAAACACACCAAAAGAAAAATTATGAAATGATGCCTTACACAATAACACCCCCCAAAATTAAATACTTAGGAGTCAATCTCAGAAAGGTCATAAAAGATTTATACAGTAAATATTATAGCACTCTGAAAAACAGAGATTGAGGAGGATTTCCAAAACTGGAAAGATATTCCTTGCTTCTGGATGGGAAGAACCAGTATGAAAATGGCCATGCTCCCAAAATTGTTATACAGATTCAATGCAATCCCAGTTAAAATATCATTGGTATACCTCACAGATCTATTTAAAAAAAACCTTCCTAAAACGCATTTGGAACCAGAAAAGACATAAAATAGCAAAAGCAATCCCGAGCAGAAAAGGAAAGGCAGGAGGCATCACAATCTCTGACTTGAAATTACTATACTAAAAAGTTACAGTGATAAAATCAACATGGTATTAAAGAAAAAAACAGAGGATTAATGGAGCACATTAGAAGAGACAGACACAACTACGAACACCCTCAGCCAGTTTATGTTTGAGAAAGGGGCTAAACATGTTCACTGGAAGAAAGATAGTCTAATAAATGATGCTGGAAAGACTGGCTTTCCACATGCCAAAGGCTAAAAATAGACTCATGGCTACCACCATGTACAAAACTACAATAAAAATGGATCAAAGATTTAAATATTAAAACTGAAACACTAAATCTTCTGGTGGAGAAAGTAGGTAGAAATCTTAAGGACAGAGGAGTAGGTCTCTTAAGAATAGAGAGTTCATGAGCCGGGCGTGGTGGTGCAGGCCTGTAATCCTAGCACTCGGGAGGCTGAGGCAGGAGGATTGTTGTGAGTTCAAGACCAGCCTGAGCTACAAAATGAGCTTAAGGCCAGCCTGAAATGCATAGTGAGACCCTGCCTCAAAAAGACAAAAAAAAAAAAAAAAAAAAAAAAAAAAAAAAAAAAAAAAAAAAAAAAAAAAAAAAAAAAAAAAAGAATAGACAGTTCGTGAACAAAAATCAAATTGCATGGGAAATAGTTCAAAGAATCAACTATTGGGATTTCATCTTTCTGAAGAGTCTCTGCACATCAAAAGAAATCACCAACAGAATAAAAAGAAAACCCAGGAAATGGGAAAAAATTACAGAAGACTGTCATTCAGACAAAGGACTTCTATCTAGAACATATAAAAAATGTTTAAAAATCAGGCCTCCAAAACTCCAAGACCCAATCCAAATATGGGCATCTGAAATGAATATGTTCCTCACAAAGGAAGAGATATAAGTGGTAATTGAATGTGAAAAAATATTCAATAACATTGGTTCTTCAAGAGATGCAAATTAAAACAATGCTGAAACACAAACCTTATGCCAGAAAGAATGGCTATCATGAAGAAGTCAGTTAACAACAAATGCTGAAGTGGCTGTGGGGAAAAAGGAACCCACTTTGCTGTTGGTGGAGTGCAGGCTGGTATAGCCATTATAGAAATCAGTAGGGAGATGATTGAAAAGCTATGATTGGAGGTCCCATTCAAGCCAGCTATTCCCCTTCTAGGAATTTTTCCAAAAGAACTGAAATCATCATACCATACATGTGCACACATGTTTATGGCAACACAATTTGCCATGGCTAAGTCTTAAAAACAAACCAATTTTGAAAGAGTTAATAAAATCTGGGAGCCGGGGAGATGGCTTAGTGGATTAAGTGCTTCCCTGGTAAGTGCAAGGGCCTGAGTTCAATCCCCAGTTCCACCAAAAAATTAAATAAATATAAAATAAAATAAAATCTGAAAGGTAAAATAGATGATGTGAAAGGGACAGAATGTGTTCAATGGTGTCTCAGTTACTTTTTATTCAGTGCTGGGACAAAATACCTGACACTCAAAATAAAGGAAGGGTGTCACACCAATTGCTGTCATAGTGTCTCTCAAGTAAATGTATAAAAAAAGGGTAATAAGGAAAAATATGTCACAGGACTGAGCTGCTACAGCGCTGTATATGGCTAGATTTCTGAATTTCTGTGTAAAAATATGTAATTGCTTTTTTTATTTTATTGAAGAACAAATAGCAATGAGACAGTTTCAAATCAAATTAGCATGACAGATTCAATAATCAATACATTGCATATTGTTTTCATAGTGGATTTTGTTGTACAAGGTGCAGACATGATATTCTATTTACAAACACTATTAGAGCAGAAGCCTCTAATCAACGAATTAAGAGAATGTAGCTGTGTACTTACCTTTTTTAAAAATCTGAATTATAGTATAGTTTCAATAATTAATACTTTTCACATTGTTATCTTCCTAGTGTTATCCACAGTACAAGAAGCTGACAGGATATAATGTCCAAACACTATTAGTGCAAAACTTTCTTCTCATAGAATTATGCAGAAGTACTGCATATTTATCCTAACTGTACTGTTTATACAAACACAGAATGGTTCTTCCTTTGTATCACCTTTTTTTTGTTTAGTCCTGTCAAAGATGAGTATTCTATTGTCATTCAATTGTTAGAGGTGCTTGAATTCAGCGAAATAATCCATCACAGTCTAACAGTCCACAATATTAGTGGGTTATCCAAAGAAGTTGACTAGAGCCATTTACAGCTAAGCTTATTATTGTGGCCTTATTTTATATACTTCATTTTTATACTTTTCTGCTGGATGTTTAAGACCGAGATAGAGCAAGACCTATGTAATAAAAAATGTAACTTTTGTATCTGATAAGGTCAGTCAAATCCCCTCAGGGTTTATCCTGTAACCCTGTACCTTACTCTGCAGATCCTTTGTCAGTGTCAGCCATGTGGATGACTCATGGCAATTGCTTGACCAGTTTGCTTTCTGTGAGAGCCTGAGAGAAAGTTTCTCTCCATATGACTCTCCTTAGGCACACAACTGATCATTAATCACATTCCTCTGTGGCTCCATATTCTCCTTGATCAGAAAATTTGGTGCACAGCTGAGTTACATGATGTTAGAGTACAGATTCTCCTATGTCCTGAGTCTTCACTGACCTTGAAAGGCTAGGGCCAAAATGTTGGCTGACCTTGCAGCTCTTCTATTTCTCCAATTTTTGGTCTGCAATCTTAGGTTGTTAACCATCCAGAAGAGAACCTGATTATTACCCTGCAACATATGCTGTTCAGTTTACCCTAGCTATCTGACTACTCTTTTTAGTTGTTGTTATATCTTTCTATTTGTATTTCTTCTTTTGTTTTATTATACTAGGGAGACTATACAATATTTGCACATGTGTGTCTGGTTTATTTCACTTATGAGTATATGTTCAAGTGGCATCCACTTAAATATGAAGGCTTCGAGATTATCATTCTTTATAGCTGAGTAATACTCCATTATATAGAAATAACACATCTTTTTCAACCATTCCTCATGTGTTTGGCATCTTGGTTGTTTCCAAGATTTGGCTATCACAAATTGTGCTGCTATGAACATAGGTACACATATATTACTATGATAAGATGTTTTCAGTTCCTCGGGAAAATTGCCAGTATGGGGATAGCTGGCTTGAATGGGGTTTCCAATCCTGCTTTTTCTGAGGAGTCTTCACACTAATCTCCACAATAGTTGTTCCGGTCTACATTCCCACCAGCAGTGGAGAAGTGTTCCCTTTTCCTCACAGCCTCTCCAACATTTGCTGTTGGTTGATTTCCTTATGATAGCCATTCTTTCTGGAGTGAGATGGTATCTCAGTGTTGTTTTTATTTGCATTTCACGGATGGCTAGCGATGTGGAGCATTTTTTCATATATTTATTCACTTCTTTAATTTCGTCCTCAGAGAAGTGTGTATTCATCTCAGATGCCCATTTATAGATTGGGTCTTTAAATCTGAGGGCCCTGTTTTATCTTAGTTCTTTATAAATTCTAGAGAGTAGACCTTTGTCTGAGTGCTTACTAGTTAAGATTTTTTCAAAATTTGTGGGTTGTCTTTCCACTTTGTTGACAATTTCTTTTGATGTGCAGAAAGTTCTCAAGAGTGATCCCAGTTGTTAATTCAAGTATTTCCCATGCAAATACATGTTTGCTCATGAACTCTTTGCCTACCCCTATGTCTTCAAAGGTTCCTCCTACTTTCTCTTCCAGGAGATTGTTTCTCTTTTAATGTTTAGAACTTTAATCCATTTTGACTTTAACTTAGTGCATGGTGATAGACCAAGAGCCTGTCTTTCTTCCAGTAAGCTTGTTTGGCCCCTTTGTCGAAGATCAGGTGACAGAGTGTGTTCATAGAGGCCTGTGCATCTTGTAATCTATTCCATTGATCCTCAGGTGTATTTCGTTGCCAATACTATGTTGATTTAAAAATATGTAATTGTTTATTCTTATTTTTCTTAATTTTTTTAATTTTTTAAATTTTATTTACTTTTCACATTCTGTAGGGATTTAAAGTTTAACATATCAATAGTTGATGGAAAACATCTGTTCCATGTTATGTCTAATATGCTTGATATTCAGACAAATAGTGAGATTAAGCTCAATTGCCTATGTTATAGGGTAATAATATCATTAAGCTTCTCTTCTGGAAGATTAACAGCTTAAGTTTACAGACCAAAAATTAGTAAAAAGAAGGGCTACAAGGACAGCCAACATTTTGGCCCTAGCCTTTCCAGGTCAGTGAGGACTCAGGACATAAGAGAACCTGTACTGTAACATCCTGCAACTCAGTGGTGTCCCAAATCTTCTGGTCAAGGAGGTTATGGGGCCACAGAGGAAAGTGATCGATGATATAGAGTGTGCCTAAGGAGAGTCACATGGAGAGAAAACATTCTCTCAGGTTTTCACAGAAAGAAAATTGGTCAAGGAATGACCTTGACTTATCCACATGGCTGACACTGACAAACAATCTACAAACTGCAGTACGGGATATCAGGATAAGTCCTGAGGGGATTTGACTGACCTTGCCAGATACAGAAGTCTTATAGGTCTTGTTATGTAGGTCTTTCTTTACCTTTGTCTTAACCACCCAGCAGAAAAGTATAAAAATAATGCATGAAACATAAAGCCATATTAATATGCTGATCTGTAAAAGGATCAAGTCAACAACTTCTGACATTTCCAGTCCTATGGATAAATCACTACTATGGTGGACTACTGGACTATATTGGATTATTTGCTGAATTCACACACTTACAATATGTAAATGGCAATGGAATGCCCATCTCTGACAAAACTGAACAAAAACAGGGATATAAATGAAGGGCCATTCTGCATCTGTGTACACAAAATAGTTAGACTAGATATACAGCCATTTTCTCTTAATTCAATGAGAAGAAAGATTTGTACTAATAGAGTTTAGATAGATATCATGATTGTATCTTGTACTCTGAGTAACTACTATGAAGACAACAATATGCAATGTACTAATTATGGTAACTGTCCTACTAACCTTTTTTGAAACTGTCTCATTGCTATTCCTTTCTCAAAAAAATAATTTAAAAAAATGAATGGAGGAAACTTTTATTTATTTCACAGTTTGTGATAGTTTCAGTCTATACTTGGTTGGCTCTCAAGCAGAGTGGCACATAGCAGAGAGCAGCAGTTTGCGGCAGCAGAAAACAGCAAAGTTCAAAATGAAGGGCATCAGTTACAGCATTTAGAAAGCTTCTCCTTTTTATATTCTAAGCAGGCTACCCTGGGGTGGGAGTGTAGGACTGACACAATGTCCATGCCTTCCTCTTGCATAGGGTTAGGATGTTTACAAAGTAAGAACCCTGGCTCTCTGCTGAGTCACTTAATTAAACGTTAAACCTTCTCAGGTTGACTCCATGTATCTCTTGGCACCATGCAGTGTTTCTAGAAATGACCTCATTTCCCATGAGTCACTGAAGCTTGAGTAGGGTCACACTTTCCCAGTCTCTTCTCCAGCACACCCATCCACCCTTTAAGAGTCTATAATCCAGCATTTGTGACTGAATATGGCCATAAAAAAAAGATTCCTATTTGCTATCAATCCCTGACCTGCTGGCTCCCACTAAAAACTGATGTAAAGACTTACCAGTAGCTACACTGGACCAAGAACATATCTCTCAATAGCATGATTTGGATCTCCCTAGGTCTTGTCTGCTAGAGATCAGTTTTTTTCTCCTTTTATTCACTCCTATTCCTGTTCCCCTTTACCTCTGGAGACTTGTTAGGCTTCATCTTGTAGTGACCTTGTGGTCACTAAGCTCAGTCTTCTGACTCCCTATAACTCATCTTGATGGCCTCATGATGTTGATCTTAGTATTCCATAATGCTGGTCATGACAGCTATTGCTTCTTCCAGTGGTGGCTTTCTAATTCCAGCCAGCCATCTCAGCATTGCTCACAAAGGACGTCAGGAGAGAGCGTGACTCTTTCCACATGCAAGCTAGAACAGCCAAGCAAACCACGTGCTGTGTGGACTGAAGCAGAGCACAGCCCCAAATACCTGCTAGGATCACAATACTTTGCATCAGGAAAATCTCTCATCTGCCCCTTGTTCTTTTTCTCCAACTAATCCTTTGAGATACGAAGACAGTGCTGCAGGAGAACCATATCCTGGCATTATTAGCATGGAAAATGAGAGGTTTTTTTGTTTTTTTTTTTTTTTTTACCATCAAGGTAATGTCTATTCAGAGTCAATGGTGACATTTCTTCCTATCTCTTCCCCCAAATAATGAAGTTTTCAGATAACCACACGAAGGCTCCCTGAGACACCGCCCATCTGTGATATGGTAAATGATAACCCAGACAGATTTGCACCTTGCTTAAAACACAAAATGTGCCATTCTGGTGGCACAGCAGCTCCCAGACCTGGGCATGGAAAAGATTCTGGGAGAGAACAGCAGCTAGATTGTGCTATCTCTCTCTCCTGGTAAACTAAACTTGTATAGAACAACTAATTAGGTCCTATGTGCTGGATCCAAAGGGATTTTTGGGGGGTAGGGATGGCCGGTCCAAAGCTAGAGACAGTGAAGTGCAGTTTAATACAGACAAATGTGGAGTATAATGTCAGAGGAAGGGACCAATGGGGGAGAGCCAAATGCTGCACAGAGGAGCCAGGAAAGCCATGCAATTGCTTCACTCTGTTACCTAAGACTAGGAAGCATCCCTTTGATAAATGCTGACCTCCTCTGGACATTTAGATCAAGGTGGGGGACGAAGTGTCTTCTATTCTTTAATCCCAGTGCTGCTTGTTTCCCCTGAGGCTGGATTAGTGTCCTTTCCAAGAAAGATCCAGAGAAACAGTAATCAGCGTGTCAGGTTATCAATTGAAGGCTTGCAGCTTTTACAATTCAACAAAAAGCAGTCACCCAAGGGAGGTCTTAACGGATGCAGCCTCTTCTAAAATCCCCAAATTTTCTGTATACCCAGCAGCACCAACACCCAGCTGTCAGGCCAAACACACACTCAGGTATTAGAGAGCATGCACTGCTGCTCTGTGAGGAGCTTATTTTGCTTTTTTTTTTTTTTTGGAACCAGGGATTGAACTCAGGCCCTTGTGCTTGCCAGGGAAGTGCTTATTCCACTGAGCCATCTCCCCATCCCTGTGAGGAGCTTATTTGAGGTACAATTATATCCAAGTCTATAAGTTTATTCATGTGAGGTTGGTACCTATAATGGTTTAGGGTTCTTACAAAGGAAGCAATACAATAAAGGACACATTTATAATATTATTTTATAATGGATTATGCAAAGAATCATGCAAAGAATGCAGGAAATGTGCCCACACACTAAAGTCTGAAAAATCCAGCTGAGGGCCAGGATCCTAATATTCTATCTGAGTCCAGCTGCAGACCTAGAACTCATAACAATGCCTCCCACAAGTCCAACTAGAGGCCTAGAGCTCATGACAATGTCTCATGCATACCTGATTCATGGATCTGCACTGGGAAGGCCCAAAGGTCAGAGATGGAAGGTAGAAAATCTATGCTAACAGGATAAGGAATCTGTGAAGCAAGCTGAGAGCTCTTAAGTGGGAGTCAGAAAACAATGCTCAAGGTAAACAGCAGAGCTCCCCCAAAAGTACTCTCAACAGTGAGGTCCTGAGCTCCTCCAGTGATGAGGAAAGCTGAGTTCCTATCAGGAAAGCCAATGTGACAAGCTTCTTTATGAGGCTAAGCAATGTACCATATTCCCCTCTGGAACCAAGAAACAATGCTCAAGATGAGGACCAGAGCTCCCCCAAATAAACCACAGCCATTCTCATTGGCAATGAAGGTCCAGAGCTCCTCCAGTGACAAGAACAGCCAAGTTAATCAGGAAAACAAGCATGGCAAGATCTCCACCAGAATAGCCCAAGTGAACAGCAGCTTCCAACAATTCCAACGGCTTCTCTAAACAGCATCTCTAACAGCATCTCTGCAGCTCTTCACCAGTTCTGCCTCTGATGCTGCTGGCCACAATCCTCAAGTGGGCCTCCCATACCCAGTGCCACACCAGTTCAGTTCAGCTGGGCATAACAAGTTGACACCAGTTAACAATCCACTAGAGCCTCCATAAAATGTGCATGTAAGTCAGGAGTTTTTGACAGCCCTCTGTCTTTCTCTACCACTACGTCCCTTGGTGACTTCTTAGTGATGAGAATCCCAATTCCTTTGACACTTTTTTGCAAAGCCTGGGCTTTCTTACAGATCAAGCCACTGACTTGTACTCTTGACATTCAGCTTGGTCATGTCCCTGAATTTGATCCATAAAATTTCCCTGAACCTCCTCTTTCATGGATGTAAGAACAGCCAGAGACTGTACTACCTCTGTGTGTTCAGGCTTGCAACCTTTTTCATCTTCTGCCACCATGAATGACTTCTTATACTGAGACTCAAACAGCTCTTTATGAATCTTATGAATCTTTTCTATGAATTTTGTCTCTGTTGGAAATACTAAATGAGGCTTTACACTTCTTATACATCCAGGAACATGTTCTTTCCACATACAGAATTTTTCACCAGCAACAAGTAGAAATAAATCTCCTGCTCCCTTCTTATCTCAAATGTATTAGTAATCTGATCTTTTTATATTTATTTAACTATGAGTAGTGAGGGACAGGGTGGGAATTTGGGGCCATGAAGGTAATTTGGGGTTGGACAGAATCAGTGAAGATGACAAGATGATGAAATTTAAAAACAAATGAAAGAGTCTGTGACAATGGAGTAAAATGCACAGAGTGCATGAATGCCAAAGCCAACTCCCCATCTTTCTTTTCAGTGTTCATAATAAGTCAGACTGATGAATAGTTTAAGTAGAGGAAGAAATAGACAAAGTCAAGGAAAACAAACTTTTCAGGTTCTCATAAACCAAACAAAAGAAGATCATTTCAAAGAAGGACCCCATGAAATACACTGAGAAGAATGTTAATTTTTAAAAAGAAAGAAAAGAAATTCTGTGCAGTTTAATTTATTTTAATGGATGGGAATTCCAGGAGGGTTATTGAGCAGGACAGGGGCATTTACTGTGTTTTGAAGTATCATGGAAAGAGTGTGCAGGGGAGCTGTGAATGTTACCATGAAGGTACCATTCCTACAGGGAATTTCTACACTCCTAGAGAGTGAGGCCGTGGACATTGGAGGTGGATCCCTGGGTTCTACCAGTGGTTCTACTTCTCCACAATGTGATGTGGGCTTAAGTTGTACACAGAAATGTTGTGAAACTATTTGCATGGTAGATAACTCTGTTACTTAAAATGCCTTAAGTCATTCACTCAATGTCTGCCCTAGACACTGACCTGCTCTTGTCCAACATCCTGTAGGTATTCCATAAAATGTAGCAGACCCAGACTCTGTGCTATGATTTAGTTATTTTTTATGTTTTACATTTTTTATTATATTGAGAAACAAATAGGAACAAGACACTTTCAAAACTGATTAATAGGACATTTTCAATAATTAATACATTGTACATTGTTATCTTTTTAGTGGTTATCCATAGTACAAGAAGCATACAGGATATCCCGTCCAAACACTATTAGTACAAATCTTTGTACTCATTGAATTAAGTGAGAGTAGCTGTATATCTATCCTGACTATTCTATATATACAAATACAAAATGGTTCTTCCTTTGTATCCCCATTTTTGTTAGTCCTGTCAGAAGGGAATTCCATTGGCATCTAAATACTATAGGTACATGAATTCAGCAAAACAATCCAACACAGTCCAGCAGTCCGCAATAGTAATGGGTTATCCACACAAATTGTTGAGCCATTCACAGCTCAGCATATTAATATGGATTTACTTTATATACCAAGTTTTTATACTTTTCTGCAGGACAGAGAGCAAATTAGCCAAGCAATGGCTATGACTTATCCACAAGGCTGACACTGGCAAAGGATCTACAAAGTGCAGTACAGGGTTACAGGATAAATCCTGAGGATATGTCACTGACCTTATCAGATACAAAAGTTACATTTCTTGTTACATAGGCCCTTGCTATGATTTAAATAGAAAGTATCATCCAGAGACTTTTGTGTTAAAGGCTTGATACTCAGTGCTGCAATGTTCAGAGGTAGGACCTACAGACATGAGTGGATCACAAAGTTATGATTTTACTAATAATGAGCTCATACATGAATGACCTTATTAGAAGGTGGGGTCCAGTTGGCAGAAGTAGGTCACCGGAGGCCTGGTGACCTATCCTTGGAAGGACAAATCCTGTCCCCAGCAACGTCTCCTTTTCTCCCTCTTTCTGCTTTCTTGATGCCATGCAGGCAGCTGATTTATTTGACTACACCCTTCCACTCTGGTGTTTCTGTCTTGCAACCGACTAAAACTGCACTGAACCCTCTGCAAATGTGAACCAAAAAAATGTTTTTTCCATTAAGTTGTTTATGGGGGGTATTTGGTCACAGAGATTCTCTATATCTCTTTGACTAGTAACAGACTTGTAATACTTAGGAAGCCTTATATCATTAATCCTTATTACCTAATTTTTATTTCAACAAAATGTTTTTTTTGCAAACTATAAAATTAAAATGTCAAATGCATATCATTTTATTTGAAGTTCTGTACCATTTTAAATTTTCCTTTTATATTACTGTTCTGTGTTCTCTTTCAAAAATTTAACAGGCATAAAAACAAAATAATCTATAACATATTGCTGAGTTTTAAATTTCTGTTAAGTTTTTTTGAAGGGAAGTACAGTAAATATGTATACAAACATATGAGCATAAACATGCATATGGGTTATACACATTTTAAATGCACAACACTAAAATTATAAGCTTAGATATTTAAAAAATAGGTATATTAAATGAATTTTTCCTTGTCTAGTAATACCCTTCAAAAGTCATTATTTCAAAAATTAGGGCACCTGCCTGTCAGCTCAGTTGTTTAAGCACCTGCTTATGCAAAGGCAGTCAAGCTCAGGAAATCTAAGTTTGATCCCCAGCTCCTCATGCCTTACCAAACCCTCCCTTAAGGCAACCTAAGACAGCTCCCCACCAAAAAAAAAATCCTTCTCAACTTTAGTTGCTGGAGAGATGGCTCAAGAGAATAAATGTCCTTCCTGGCAAGTGCAAGGGCCTGAGTTCAATCCCCAGTTCCACCAAAAAATAAATAAATAAATAAATAAAATAAGAAATCAATGTGTTGACTCTGGTAGTGCATACTTGCAATCCCAGAACTCTGGGGCTCAGTATGTGAACTTTAAATTCAAGCCCAGCTTGCAAACTATAGTGAAGCTCTGACCCAATCTAAAACATATGAAAGTCTGGATATAGCCCAGTGTGAAGGTTCTGAATTCAATACCAAGCATCTAAAATTAAAAGTAAAAAAAAAATGATGATGATGATATAAAATAAAATTAAATAACACAAAATTAACTGTTTTAAATGAGAAATTCATTGATGCTTAGAATATGCTCAATATGGTACAATGATCACCTCCATCTAGATTCAGAACATTCTATAACTCAAAGGTAAAATTCCATGCACATTAAGCAGTGTTTCCTCACCATTTTTTCTTACTAACATCAGGAAAATACTCATTTGTATTCTGTCTTGGTATTTGTACACTCTGGAGGTTTTATATAAATGAAATCATGTAATGTGTGGGCTTCTTATATATGACTACTTTCACTTAGCATGTTTTTGAAACTCTTTTTCATTGTAGCATGTATGAATACTTTATTCTTTTTGCGCCTGAAATATATTCCACCATACATGTAATTGCACATCCAGATTTAGAGTGAAACCTTTCAGTTTCATCCATCCAGTATGATGTTGGTTGTTGATTTGTCATATATAGATTTTATCAGATTGTGATAAAGACCGTGCATTCCAATTTTCTAAAGAGGTTTTATCATGAGTGGGTGTTAGAGTTTGTCAAATGCTTTTTATGCATCTATTGAGATGATCCTGTGGTTTTGTCTTTGTTTCTATTATTACATTATTGATTTACATATGTTGCATATTGATTTCCATATCTATGGATTCTTGGGATGAATCCCACTTGATCATGGTGTATAATCTTCTTGATGATTTGCTGCATTGTTTGCAATTTTCTTTTTCTTTTCTTTCCTTTTGTTTTCTTTTTTACTTTAATCTTTATACTGGAGGGGCTGGGGAGACAGCTCAGCAGAATAATCACTTGCCTGGTGAGTGCAAGGGCCTGAGTTTAATCCCCAGTTCTGCCAAAGAAAGAAAGAAAGAAAGAAAGAAAGAAAGAAAGAAAGAAAGAAAGAAAGAAAGAAAGAAAGAAAGAAAGAAAGAAAGGAAGGAAGGAAGAAAGAATAAGTATTTGCCTGGCAAGTGCAGAGTCCTGAGTTCAATCGACAATACAGCTTAAAAAATAAAAATCTTCATACCTTTTTAAATATAAAAATAGTAAGAAAATATTAGAAACAATACACAGTTTCCCTGAACAAGATCATGGGAATTCAACAATGTTAGTTATACTGCATATTGTGGTATTCAGATTAGTTGTTCAGATTACCATATATAAGCATGAAAAATTGGTCAAACTTTTAAAAGAAAGACAATTAATCCTTAACTATTCCTTTCAATAGACCAGTAGACCTGATAGGAGCAAATATCTTATTGAGGATTTCTGCACCTGTGTTCGTAGGGAGATTAGACTATAGTTTTCTTAATTAGTTGGAACTTCCTCTGGTTTTTGATACCAAGGTAATATTTGCCCCAGGAATGAATTTGGAAGCATTGCCTCCCTTTCAATTTCATTAAAAAGTTTGAGAAACAATGGAATTAAGCCTTCTCTTAATATCTTGTACAATTCATCAGTGAATCATCAGGGCCTAGGCTTTTCTCTGTTTATAGATATTTAAATTACATCTTCAACTTCACTGGCTGATTTAGCTTATTTAGAACTTTTAGATCTTCTTGATTTAGATTTATTAATTCATATTAATCTAGGAGTCAGCCCATTTCTTCTGTGTTTTACATCTTATTAAAATACAGGTTCTCAAAGAGGTATTCATGACCTTCTGGATTTCTGCAGGATTTGTGATCTCACTCTTTTCATTCCTAGTTGAATGGATTTGTCTTTTATTGATAAAGTTGATACAGAGCTTTCTAATTTTATTTAACATGTCAAAGAACCAACCCTTTGATTCATTGATTCTTTGTATAGCTTTATTAGTCTCTGTCTCAGTTATATTTTACTCATTTCTGGGACAAAATACCTGACACCCAATGTTAAAAAAGGAAACGTTTATTCAGCTGACAGTTAGTGGCAGTTTCAGTCCATGCTTCAGTTCATACTCAGCTGGATCCAAAGCAGATTAGCACATTGCAGAGAGCAGCAGGTCATAGCACTGGAAAACAGCAAAGCAGAGGGAGAAGACACAGCTGCAGCCTCTTCCTTCCTTCCACACTGACTGAAAAGACCAGAGCTCCTCTGAAAAAATGGTGCACCTTAACTTTCCTCAGTTCCCTTTTATATACTTTTGTGCTGAGTCATTTGAGGGTAGGCCCTCCATGCCCTAGGGAGGGACCTCAGTTCCCTAGGCCATGGAATTTCTGGGCCAATTTACTTAAGCTTTTTGTTTTTTAAGTTGACATGATATATCAACCACTAATTTCATTAATTGCTGCTCTGGTCTTTCTAATTTCTTCCTCCTGTAATAAACTTTGGTTTTGATGTCCTCTCCATTTTCTAGATGTTTAATGTTCAATATTAGGTTGTTTATTTGAGCTCACTCTGTTTATCCAATATGAGAATTCACCACTATAAATTTCCCTCATAGAACTACTTTTATTTCATCTTATAAGTTTCAATATGGCTTTGTTGACATTATCATTTGATTGTAGAAATTGTCTAATTTTTTTCTTTAATTTCATTGGTTCTTCAGAAGGGTTTTATTTAATTTCCATGTGTTTGTAAAGTTAACTGTAAAATAAATGTCCACTATCACTACTCTTATTTCAATATAGTTCTAGAAACATTAGCAGAGCAATTAGACAAGAGAAGGAAATAAGAATAGGAAATGGAGATGTTAAATTATCATCATTTGTGGATGACATGATACTCTATAGAGAAGCCCCAAAAAACTTCGCTAAAAACCTTCCAGATTTAACAATCCAATTCAGTAGTATATTCAGATTCAAAATCAATACTAAAAAATCAATAGCATTCCTGTACACAAATAACAAATTCACTGAGAGAGAAATTAGGAAGACAACACCTGCAACAGTAACATCGTCTAAAACAAAAATACCTCATTAGTGAAACTCCTTCATATTGAAAGACCATAGCACTCTGGAAAAGAAGATGGAAGAAGATACCTCAAAGTGGAAAGATATCCTCTGTCCTTTGGCATGAAGAACTAATACAGTGAAAATAACCATGCATCTGAAATTTCTAATGCAAATTTAATGCAATGCCAATCAAAATGCCAAAAGCATTTCTCACAGAATTAGAGAAAACAATCCTAGATTAGTATGAAACCAGAAAAAAACCTAGAATAGCAAAAGCAGTTGTCAGCAACAAAAGTAATGCAGGGGACATCCTGATCTCTGACTTGAAAGTAGACTACAGAACAAGTATGGTTTTAAAAAAAAAAGTATGTTGTTGGCAAAAAATCAGACCTGAGGATCAACAGACAGCTTAGAAGATGCAGAAACAACTCCAAGGAAAATCAATTACTTTATCTTTGACAAATGAGACAAACGCTTTCACTGGACCAAGATGGTCCCTTTACTAACTGATTTTCTATCATGGTGATTGCCATTAAAAAATGAAATTTTGACTTGCCACATACTTTCACTTTTGTTAAACATTTTTGAACTTTCTCTTGGCACTCATGGAAGGCTGGAGTGGATATGATGAAATAAATATTCAGATGTGTAGTGTATAATTAAAATGGAATATAGATTTCTCTTGGAGATATTAAATTCATCATATCTTTTACATAATGGACAAATCAAATTTTTGAAAAAAAAAACTTCGCATAACTTAGCTTGATTTCTGGTGCTGCTGACCTGTAAGAGAATATACTTTTGCAAATACAAGTGAATGTTTTACAAGTTATGTATACAAGAAATTGAAGGCATTAAAATATTTTATTAATTAAAAAATAACTGGTGCTGAAAAAAAATTGCCTTTCTACATGCTGAAGATCAAAACTATACCCATATCTCTCATCATGCATTAAACTAAAGTTAAAATGCATAACGATCTAAATATTAAAACAGAAACACTACATCTCCAGGGAGTTAGAATAGGTAGAGTCCTTGAAGACATCAATGTAGGCAAAGTTTTTATGAATAACCCCCCCCACAGGAAATATCATTAAGAATTAACAACTGAGGTCAAATCATACCAGAAAGCTTTTGCACAACAAAAGTAACCACCAACAGAGCAGACATAATCCATGGTGTTGAAAAAAAAAAATTTGCCAGCTGTTCCTCAGACAAAGGATTAATATTTAAATACATAAAGAACTTAAAAAATCAGAGCCCTCAAATAAAGACTGTCTTGGCTACTTGTCTCTCATTGCTGAGACAAAATACCCAATACCCAAAATTAAAGAAGGAAAGGTTTGTTTGGCTTACAGTTTATGAAAGTTTCAGTCCGTAATGGGCTGGCTCCAAGACAGGGTGGCATGGCAGAGGGGTCACAGCTCTGGGCAGCAGAAAATAAAAAACGCAATGAGAACAAAACTGAGGAGAACAAGCTTCTTTTCATTCCTTGTGTTGTAAGCAGGCTCCCTGTCCTCAGCTCGGTGTGCACTCACACCAACTCTGTGTCCTCCTTTTGCACAGCCTCAGAACGTTTCCTAAGTGGGGACCCTGGCCCCCTGCTGAGTCACTCAGTAAAATGTCTAAGCTTCTCTAATTGACATAATTAACAACATCCTAAAGCCCTAAGGGCATTTTCTGTACATTCCAGGGTGTAGAACTGCTGAGTTAGTTAAGATGCTAGACTTCTCAAGATGACACAGTATATCAGCTATTACATGGCCATCTAAGATGAATAGAAAGTTTTCAAATGAAGAAGTAGAATGGCAAATAAATATATGAAAAAGAGTTCAGGTTCATTGGTCATTTGAGATATGCAAATTAAAACAAAGCTGTGATTCCATCTCGCTCCAGGAAGGAAGGCTATAATCAAGATTAAAAAGTGAATGCTGACAGGGCTTTGGAGAAAAAGAAATCCCTCTACACTATTGATAGGAGTGTAGACTGGTGCAACCACTGTGGAGAACAATGTAGAAATTTGTCAAACCCTAAGACTAGAAGTTGTATTTGCCTGAGCTATTTTTCTTCTCAGTATCTTGCTGAAATAATTAAAAGTACCATATACATACATCCATGTTTATAGCATCATAGTTTATAATAGCTACATTTTGGGAACAGCCAAATACCCATCAACTGATGACTAGATAACAAAAATGTGTTTTTTTTATTGAGTGGAATACTACTATGCCACAAAGAAGGATAAGCTCCAGACATTTCTGGCTAAATGGGCAGACTTTGAGATCATACTGTTAAGTAAAATGAAGTGAACACACATTACCATGTTGTTTCTCTGGCATGAGAAACTGCAAGTGTAAATAAAGACTTAAACATATAATAGATATTGAGGTTCAGGAAGAAAATGTTCAACTAAGAAGGAGAAAAGGGAAGGAAGGAGGGGAAAAAAGAGAAGGAAAGGAAGAAAAGGAAAGGGAGAAGGAAGGAAAGGACAAGAAAAAAGAGAATAGAAGTTAAAAATGGAAACAAAGCTTTGTAAATTAGATGGGGATGAGGGTTTGAAGAGAGAGGAAAGTAAGGTTGTTACAAGTTCCCCATGAGGAATGTTATCATGCATATTTAAAATGTACTAATAGAAACAAACAAAAACTGTTTACTCAAACAACGATGGTATTGATGCTATTTCTACCTTTTGTCTATTGTACGCAATGTTGCTAAGGACGTGTTCGAGTGGCAGGCACTTCCTGGAGTGCTTGTTTTCAACTTGTTTGAACGTACAGCAACACTGGAATTGGGAATCATAAGGCAACTTCACGTTGAAATTTTGGGGGAATCATAAATCTACCCTCCACAGCCGCCGGATATTTTATGTCACTACGAGTGATGCATACAGGTTATGATTTCTCCATAACTTCACCAGCACTTGTGAATGTTTGTTTGTCTTTTCACTGTAGCTACTCAGCACATCTGCTACAGTGGATTTGAACTGGTATCTCATTGCAATAAAACAGTGATTTTTAAATGATTGTGTGTGTGATTCTTCTGTTTCTCTCATATTATATTAACTAATCTCTATGCAAACATTTATATTGTTTTGAAATTAACTGTGTGGGGAAATCTTTATATGATATATACATTTTTAATTAAATCTCAATTTTTTTTTCCATAGCAAAAGTGCCTAAGCAGTTACCTTGTTTCTCAAACAGAGATGCTGAGCTAGCAAGAGCTGAGTACAGAGCTCAGGTTGTCTAAATCTCAACCAGTATTTTCCTTTGATTTTTTTTTTATGAGATTGGATCAGTGTTTTAGACGTTGGACAGATACAAGAACAAGTGAAACTCAACAAAAACAGTGCAATTCCTTAGTTCTGAACCTGGTGCTCCAGAGAATCAGTGATTTCCAAAGTCATTTCTAGCACTATTTTCACTCTTTCTATTTTACCCTCAATGGGAAAGGGGCTATAAAACTCGATGTGTTTGCATGCACTATTGTACACTGGGTGCTATCAACACCTTTACGCCTTTACAGGTATAGCCTTCGATAGCCTCCCATAACTCCATCAATTCTGCATGCTGTAAATGTCTGGGTGAGGTGGATTCGAATAAATCACACTGGGTCAGTGGCCCTCTGCTGACACTGTTTGTCCACCTCCATGCCAATCTGCACTTGGGTAGGAGACAGACAATTTGATTTGTGCTGTCATTGTTAGACCTCTCTACTTAAGTGGCATTTTCAATGAGCTTTGAGCTAGTATGAGAGTGAGATCCAATGACACATTTGGAAATTTTTAGTGAGATCCCAAAAAGAAATATATCCAACCACATACAGTGCATAAAACTACAGTCTGTTTCCCCTCTAATTGGTAATAAATGTAAATGTTTAGTTATGCCTGGCTAGGGAGCTATGAACAACACATCTGTCTGACTGCTTTTTCAGTCTTCACAAGGACTGCAGCATTTATACCATCTGTAGCTTGTGGAAAAAGAAGGAGACAGGGAAAAAGGGAGGCAGAAATTTAAGGATGGATATTACTTTAAGTGGATAGGGAATTGATTTATTTCACAAATATTTATTGAGTAGATCTCATGGCCTGGGCACCCAAGAAGGATGCTGTTGAGTGTAAGGGACATAATAAATCCCCCTCCCCAGCAATTCTAAATCAATTGATGGGGTGAAGATGTCAGGCAAATAGAGATATAAATGTCAAATTTATTATTGAAAACAAATATTAGAGAAAAAGAGTTAGTTGTAGTGGTAATAGATTTCTAGAGTGAAGGCTAGCATTCACTGAATCCTACGCAGACAAAGACAGTGTCTAAGGACTGCAGAGGGACAGAACGCAGATCACTTTGCTGGAAATATGGCCAGGGCAGAAGAGATGGCTTTCTGTGTGTGAACAGGGCCCACACAAGAGGAAGAGGAGAAGGGGCTGTGCAGGCACGGTGCAGTCCTCTTCCTAGACTGGGTGAGTAAGGGCGCAAGGGAGAGGAGCCGAGGCACACACAAAAACGCTGTTGACCTCAGCTCTCATAAATGTTAGGGCTGCCTCAAGCTTTAGCAAAACCTACACTCAGTTCCCACACTTACAGATTCTAATTCTATTGAACTGGGTTTGGGTATGGGCACGGACATTCCTTTTTTAAAAAATTTCAATCCAGGGTTGAGAATCAACATCCTACTAGAAAGTGAAGGGAAAGGAGTGCCCACCACTATGCCACACATTCCAGCGGATGCAATGATATCATAGGATAGACAGAGTTCCTGCCTTCCAAAATCTCTTGACCTCCAGAAAGAGAAGGCATCAAAGTAATCTCAGTGTCATACACACTCAGACAGTGGGAGGACCGAAGGCCTTGGGCTGGGACCTTCTCAGGACCATTGACTGGCCTGAGATCCACCCTGAAAGCTATGAAAGAGATAAGAAGAGACGTAGATGACTGAGAGGCCCCTTCCGAGGTTGCAGTAGGTTAAGATAGCATATAAAATAAAAAAGAAGCAAGGTAGCTAGGAACCTAGATTGTTCACTAATTAGCATTTTACGGGGCTCAGACTAAAGATGACAAACTCATGACTGGAGAGTAACCTGCCCGAGATCTGCTTTGGCCTGTGTGAGCTATGCTGAGGCCATGGTCAAGTGTGGAGAAGCTCTGCTTCTTGGTGATGTAATAGGTGCTGCAGCTGCTGTTTCTCCTGAAAGCTTTGGAAGGTTCTTCAGGCTTTCCTGGATTAGCAATTTTGCTGAAAATCCACAGGTATTCTATTGTGTTTTCTGGCGTAATCATCCATAATTCATAAGGATAACAAGAATGCTGACATTCTTGGATGTTACATATTAATGAGTTGTGTTGATATTTAGACAAAATCAGGACTCCATACCAAATAGCTCAGTTCATTTGGAGCTGTTATAACCAAAGACTCCAACTGAAATTCTATTGAATTTCTGGAAAGCATCTAAAGAAGGGAGGTTTCCTATTCTTATAGTTACAAAGACAAGCAAATCCGAGACTGGAAAAAACGTGCCCGATGAGGGCCTCATGCTGTGCCATAACATGAAAGGTGGCAACATAGGTGGGTGTGCAGGTGACAGTAGTAGGCAGGTGGGAGTAAATAAAGGAGGGAATAGAGAATCCAGCAATTTTGTAGCTATCCAATCAGACACAAGCAAGCAGTCTGGAGGAACTGTCCCCATCTGTTCATGAGTTTGGAACCCCCTAGCCTAATTAACTAGTAAAGTCCCACCTCTTCTCAAAACAGAGACTAGGTTTCCAACACTTGAATTTAGGGGGATAAATTATATTAAAACAGTAGCAGTAAGTGTTTTTCAGTTTTTTTAATATTTATAATTATCCTGTAAACTATGTTTTAGTGTCCCATTTTACAAATAATAACTTAAGGTTAGGGTAGGTCAATCAATTTTCTAATGTCAGCTTTAAGTAGCAGAGGAATTATAAGAACTCAGGGCTCTGGTTCCATATCAGGTTCTGTTTTTATGACACTGCAAAAAGAAAGCAGTGCCTCTTGCTTTTATATACAAGGAAGAAAAGAAAAACATGATTCCTGAGTCCTCTAGAGGCACATGGTGGCAAGTATATAAAACAGGGGTGAACTAGCTTGAGAATTATTGCTACCTCTTATTATGCATAACAGCCACTATTTCTTATATAAGTGTGGAAAAATCCTTTACTTGAAGGCAAGAGTAAATTAACACACTCAGTAAATTTACTTTATGAAAGGTCTGTAAGGTACCCCACAGACTGTGGAGAAGCGAGGACTCACCAACTCAGAATCACCTTTTCCTCCAATGTAATTGCACATCATATCTCTCACATTAGCATCTGCGTGATATGTTCTATGAGCCTGAAGATTATCTACCAAAATTCTATGAAAAATATTGGCTATATGTTCCTTAAATCTGTGCTCGTATCCTGCATTTGATAAGTAACGTTTTGCCTAATGAATGTTTATAAAGATCAGTATTGTTGAATTCAACGGGTAATAGGGATGCCGTGCGTTACTTAGAAAATATCCTTGAAGGATGACAGCCTTTCAGAGCTGCAGTCTGACAGGACAGGAGGGAGTGGAGAAGGGAAGAAAGGTGACAGTACCTTTTGCTATGATTTTAAGTACTGGCTGGTTTACTCATCTTAATTTCAAATTGTGTCTTTATTTTGATTCAGTTAGACATTGCACAGTAGCAGTCACACAATGTCATTTGTCTTCCCTCCCCTCCTGGAGGTCCCATCCTGGCAGCACTTCCAGCTTACTTGCAATTACCTTCACTTGCTTTTTAAAGCAGCATTTGACAAGGAGATTTGCTTTAAGAGAAAAAAGTGGTCACTACCTATTTTTTTCATGACTATCAGCAACAAAAGTGGAGTCTCAGATTCACCTCTCTCCACTCAGCAGCCTCAGTTCCATTCTGTACACATTTATGGAGGTCAAACCCTGCGTGGGCTTTGCAAGGGACTCTAGCAGTGTAAGGACGACCAGGATCTAAGTAGTGTTTCCAGGTGGAATCACCATGGCAGGGAGCAATAGCTGCACACACATAACATCGCACAGTAGATTCTGTTCACCGTTTGCACCTGTAGCATCATAGGAAATTTTGTTACCTTGGCACCTTTCTTTTTCTTTATAATATTTTTATTGAGAAACAAATAGCAATGAGACAGTTTCAAAACTGATTAGTAGGACAGTATCAATAATTAATACATTGCGTATTGTTGTCTTAGTGGTTATTCATTGTACAAGTTGCAGACATGATATCCTGTCCACAAACACCATTAAAATAAATCTTTCTATTCATCCTAATTATTTGGAATATACAGATACAAAATGGTCATTCATTTGTATCCCTTTTTTTGTTTAGTTTTGTCAGAGAAGGATATTCCATTATCATTTAAATATTGTAGGTGCATGAATTCCGCAAAATATTCCAAGATAGTCCAGTAGTCTATAATAGCTGTGGAGATGGCTCAGTAGAATAAGTGCTTCCTTGGCATCTTTCTTAACATCCATCTTATTTGATATGGGTTTAGTCACAAATGTTGGAAGTTTGTTATTGCAGCACTAGCCACAGGAATTCCCTGCATCCTACCATGGGTCCCTGAGAGAACTCATACCAGAAGTGTTTCTGAACCCAAAACTTCAAACACCAGGATGCTGAAGGGAATACAAATAGATGTATTCATTTTGTAATGTGCAGAATTCTCCTGCTATTGTAGCTCTGGGAGCTTCATGTTTAGATTTGTTTTAGCTTCCTAAAGGGCCTTTCAGATCAATAAACATTTAGGGAATGTGTGCTACCCACCTATCTGTGTGCTAGTTGGTAGGTGTGAAGATGAATAATGGTTACTTCCTGTCTTTAGAAGCTTGCACCTTTCTGGGAGGTGGTTGAAGAGCAAATAATTTCAGTAAATAACACTGAATCGTTGTACAGGAAGCCACCAAGGTCACTCCCCTAGGAAAAAGAGGGTTTGTACACCAGGCAAAAGAATCAGAAAGGTGCCTAGAGGAGTCACTGCTCCCTGGGGTCTTGGAGGTGAGGTAGTTTACAAGGCTGCAGTTAAGAGGGTGTGAAGGTCTAAGTCAGGGCTCTGAAAATAGAGTGAGGAAAGGGAAGAAATGGCAGATTTGAAAACTACTTGAAGTTGGATATTAAAGAAGTTTGAGATGACTGAGTTTTGGGTCTGGAATGAACAAACTAATTGGGCATCGTTTACAGGCATTGGAGATAGAAGAGACGTTTAAGAGTAGGGCTCAATTTGAGAACTCAGGGTGCTTGTGGGACAACTAAGGAAGGTGTCAAAGAAAAAACTGAGTGAATGCATGATGACAGGCTACGGACACAAATACAAGAGGAAAACCTTATCTCCTGGTTCAGCTCTCTCAAATCAGAGCCAGGGAGAGAGTAAGCAAGGAAGTGAATAATGCGTGTTTAAGGCTGGTTGCTTGAGGGCCAGGGGAAGAACTATTTACTCTAGGACAGCAGAGTACAGAAAATCTCTTAAGATTTTCTATGCCTTGAATTCTATGTTACAGAAAAACACTTCAAACTAAGATAGGAGTTGGCTCCAGTTCCAAAATCTCAGCCTGAAAGCAGTTTCTCACTCCCTATTTTTGGTGCCATTCAGGTTATTTTTAGATACCAATGGAGTTAATTTGACAGAGTCTATACTCAGAGTTTATCCAGGGGTAGGTGACCTGGATAGTAAAGAATCTGTGAATCTGTTCATACAAGGATTAAATACTTGTAGATAGCCAGGAGAACACACACACACACATGTCCACACACACACACACACACACACACACACACACACACACACACCACCCAACAACAGCTTGTATAAGGGTTTCCAACATATATTTAAAAGACTATCATATAGAAAAGATAGTAAAGAGTAGGAGTGGCTGGGGAATTCATGTGGAGGTCAGAGCGGGTATGGGTGAGAGTGGCATGAGTGGGGCCCCCAGAAGGAAACATGGCTGTGAAAGTGTTTGAATCCCTCGGCAAGTTCGGCCTGGCCTTAGCCGTGGCAGGAGGCGTGGTGAACTCTGCCTGTACAACGCGGACGCTGGGCGCAGAGCGGTCATCTCTGACCGATTCCGTGGCGTGCAGGACATCGTGGCGGGCGAAGGCACTCACTTTCTCATCCCGTGGGTACAGAAGCCCATCATCTCTGACGGCCGCTCTCGACCTTGTAACGTGCCAGTAGAGACCTGCAGACCGCCAACGTCACCCTGAGCACCCTCCTCCGGCCCGTCGCCAGCCAGCTGCCCCGAGTCTTCACCAGCATCGGTGAGGACTGCGGCGAGCGCGGGCTGCCCCGTAACCACTGAGACCCTCAGGTCCTAGCGGCTCGCTTCGAGCTGATCACCCGGAGAGCGCTGGTCTCCAGGCAGGCGCGCGACGACCTCGCGGAGCGAGCGGCCCCCTTCGGCCTCATCCTGGACGACGCGTCCCTGACGCATCTGACCTTTGGGAAGGAGCTCACAGAAGGTGGCTCAGCAGGAAGCGGAGCGGGCCAGATTCGTGGTGAAGGCCGAGCAGCAGCAGAAGGGAGCCGTCATCTCGGCGGAGCGCGACTCCAAAGCGGCCCAGCTGATCGCCAACTCGCCGCGGGCGACGGCCTGATCGAGCTGCGGGAGCTGGAAGCCGCCGAGGACATCGCTTACCAGCTGTCTCGCTCACGCAACACCACCTACCAGCCGGCGGGACAATTGGTGCTCCTGCAGCTGCAGCAGGGAGCTCGCCCTGTGCCCCTCAGCCGGCTGCACCCGGAAGGGACGCACGTACGCACTGCGCCTTCTTCCGTCCCACCCCAGAAATGAATCACTGTGACATTTCATGATTGAGCTAGAGTGACAGAAATAGCAAAATCACTTCCACCAAAAAAAAAAAAAAAAAGATACCCCTTCCTTTGTCTACACCTGTCAAAGGTGGGCACTCCATTGTCATTCAACTAACTTAGGTGCTTGAACTCGACAACACAATCCAACACAGTCCAGCATTCCACAACAATAGTGAGTTATTCAAAGAAGTTGTCGACCATAGCCATTTACAGCTCAACTTATTATTATGGCCCTGCATTGTATACTTCATTTTTATACTTTTCTGCTGGATGGTTAAGACCTATATAGAGCAAGACTCATATACCAACACATGTATTTTATGTTTCTTATGTGGTCAGTGAAGTCCCCTCAGGGTTTATCTTATAGTCCTGTACATTATTCTGAAGATCCTTTGTCTGTGTCATCCATGTGGATGAGTCACGGCCAATGCTTGACCAGTTTGCTCTCTGTGAGAGCCTGAGAGAAAGTTTTCTCTCCATGTGACTCTCCCCAGGCACACTATAGAACTTCAAAAAAAAAAAAAATCATGATGTGTGTGTATAGACAGTACAGTTGGGATAGATAACACTGTGCTCATACATAATCCTATGAGAGGCAAGATTTGCACTGATGGTGGTTGGACAGGATGTTATGTCGGCTTCTAGTACTATGGTCATCCACTAGGAAAATAATTATTGAATTTTTGATATAATTCAGCTATAAAAATAAGATAAGTAAACAGCTACACTCTTACTGATAAGAGACATCTGCTATAATAATGTCTGTAAGTATAATATCATGTATGCACCTTGTACGATACCAAAACAGCATGAAAACAGTTTGCAATGTATTAATTTATTGAATCTGTCTTGTTAAGGTGTCTTAAAACTGTCTGATTGATATTTGTACTTCAATAAAATAAAAAATTAATTAAAAAAGATATTAGACTTATCGAACATAAATCTATCAGATTAATGAGTGAAAATTATATGCAGAATATTATTTGCTCTCATAAGGTGAATTCTATCTTTACTCAGTGAATACTTTATTAAATACCCACATTTAGTGGCTTTTGTTCTAGGTAAAGAAATCCAATAAGGAACAAGGTAGATAAGCTCCCTATTCTCCTGAGTTCATATTCTTGTGATGGGGAGACAGAAAATAAACAAGATAAATGACTCTATGTACTGATAGGTACTTGAAGAAAGGCGTGTAGTATAGATAGAGAGATAGTATAAAAAAAGGATGGGGTGGGGAGTTCTTCAGATCGGAGACTAAGAAGGACCTTCCAATGAGGAGATACTTGCAGATCAGATTGACAAAAGGTCAATCTTAGGAAGAGCTTTGTGGGGCAAAGAAATACTAGAGTGAAGAGGCCAAGATTCAGGACACAGCTTGGGCTCTTAGGATAACAAAAGAGGCCAGTGGAGTTGAAGGTGAGTGAATGGGGGAAGTAGTGACAAGTCTGGCAGGACAGAAGGTAGGGAAAGACAAAGCCTTTTTGAATTTGATGCCAAGTGAGGTGGGAAGCTACTGTGTACATTTTGAACAAGCAGGACTTGCTCAGGCAGTAAATTATCTAAATTGTACTTTTATAAGATCACGGTGGCCTTAGGGTATAGAATGAAGTATGGGGAAGTTAACACTTTGACAGAATCCCAGGGGCAAAGAATAGCAGCTTGGAGCAAAGTGGTAATGATATAAACAGAAAAAATAGAAAGAAGAACATTTTATAAATAGCATGGCAGGGTTTGTGGATGAGTTAGATAACAGGGAAAATGAGGAAAAGAGGAAATGAAGAATGACTCTGGTTTTGGCTTACATGCTCAATTGTACAGTGTCGCCACTTATTAGGATGGGAAAAGATTGGGAGGAGCTGGCTGTGGGCAGGACATGGAGTCAAAGATCAAATCTTGGGTATGCCATGTTGAAATACCCCTCATATTATGTAGAGACTTAAAAACATGAGCCTGGAGCTCAGCAAAGTTATAAATGGAGAAATAAAAGATTGAGGATCACCAACATATCAGTGAGATAAGGGCTATCAGAATAGGGATGGGGAGAAATAGAAAGGAGACCTCAAAACTCAATCTTGGAAGTTTTTAGTATGTAGAGATGTGTTAGAAGATACAGAAACAGTAAAGGGGAAGGCTAATGAAAGAAAACAAAGGCCAGACCAAGTGGTAGAATGAAAACCAAAAGGAAACGTGTTTAAAGAACAGAAGGTTATTTATTTTTTCACTTTTTTATAAAAAAATAGTAAAAAAAATTTAGAAACTGTATAGAATTTTACTAAACATATGGTTTGTTACATTGCATAATGTTGTCTTCTACTAGTTGCTTAGATTACCTGATATAATCATGCAAAATTGGTTTTAAAAGTTATAAGAAATTAAAGAGGAGAGGGGAAAATTTTAAAAATTTAAGCATTACCTGCTCCTGAGAAAGTTATTTCTTTGAGGAAGATTCTGTCAAGAGGAAATGGGATATACTGTTTTGCATCTCTCCTCTTTTGGATGATGAAAACAAGTAATTCCACAACTGATTAAAGGTCACTGGCCCAAGACTAAATCTGTAGAAGGGACAGGTAGACATTTATCAGCAGCTGAAAGCTTGGCCCCTGGGTACTCCTGTCATGGCCGCCACTGTGCTCCCGAAGAACACCTCTCCCAGAACTAACGCATGCCTTCTTCTCAGTCTTTATAGATGTTTCTCTTGAATATTGAATCCTTGGTTCAGATTTTTGCCACTAGATCTCACAAGCAAGCCCAACCTGGCTCCTCTGCAACTACATCCTTGACTCTCTTGCCCACCTGTACTTTCTAAAGCCATGAAACTCCTGAATCAGAGGAACACTTTTGTGTCTTTTATAACTACACCCTTCATCTTGACCAGCACCACAGATCTTTCTAGATCCCAACACACAGTTGCACTGGTCTGTGCCAACTCGCAGCACTAGAACCAACTTATGGCAACCATGGGTACCTAAGGTCAATGACTGAAGAAGTAAGTACTCATGGTGTCCACTGCCCTACAACAGAAACACTGCCCCATGAGGAGTGTGGTACGGATGACCTCTGAGAATCTTCCAACTCCCAAATTTCTGAAGTGGTTTTCAAATACAACCTGAACAAAAAGGAATCCCAGGTTCCTGTTTAGGAAAATACTTAGAAAGAAGTCACTTAATAACATACAACTACACTTCTTTTTCTCTAGCATATGATTGTTCTCACTCTGAAATTATTTTTATTTTTTTTCTCAAATATTTTATTTTAGGTTGAGGGAGCTCTTAGTTTGTTGACAAGCTATTTTGCTCTAGGCTAGCATATTGCTACTCAGGCATAATTCCAAATGACAAGATTACACACCAAAGTATATAGTTTCTTCTGGCCAAAGTAGGCCTTGTCATGTTTCCTTGCACACAGTAGGCATTTGGCAAATATTGAACAATTGCCCTGTGCCCTTTCAAAAGGTGGTTTTCTTGGCAAAGCGAACAGTTTGCATTGTTCTGGTTCTGGTCAGGGTGGGAAAAGGAGCTTTGCTAACCACTCGTCCTGCTTTTTCCCCTCAATCTATTCTCCTCATAATGTTAACATGACAGTTTGATGCTTTCCTATTTATAAAAGAATGTTGACAAAACTGTAAAACCTCTGTAGATATATGAGTTCTCAGAATATGTCTACACCTCACTAAAAATAGTATTAACTTTATCAGCATGAGTGTAAGCTCAGGCCTGCATGTTACATGGCCTTGTTATTACAGACACTGATCCCATGGTCACAGGTCCAACAATATAGGTCTTGGAGGGCTCAGTGAGGAAGGACTATGTCTAACACAAAAGCCATACAGTGGCAGTCTGCAGATGTATATTGTTGGCCCTGTGAAGATTTTTAAAATGTTTTAAGCCATGCATTCTCTAGTCCTCATTCTTCTCTACCATACTGCTCCTGACCTGCTTCATTCATTTTTGCCATCTGCCAGGTTTTTTGATGCTTTGAAATGTGTAAACCCAATCTAAAACATGATGGAATAGGAAATATGGCAGTGCTTGTAAATCTTCATACACAGCTTTATTTGGACTACAATGGTGTAAACACCACAAAGTTTTAAGATAGAAGCAAATGTAATGAAAACCAGTTTATCGAACAAGCTGGAATCAGAAAAGAGCAAGCAGAAAGCAATTTTATTCTTTTGCACATTGCCCGCTGCCTTCATACTCCTCCATGGAGGTATTTGCCTTCACCACTGGATGGCCTGCTCCTAGCATTATTTTTTCCTGCCACTCTGTAGAATTCAGGGACAACCTGGCTTTTGATGTAGTTAGGAAATCAAATCCAGCTTGATACCAATGTACCCAGGTCTCACCTAGTTTCAACCCTCATACTGCACCAGCCATTTCCACACTCATTCAGCTGCAGATCCTGTAACGCAGCAAGAAGGTGATACTGGTTTCCTTCCTCACTCTTTTCTGCATGTGCATTTTTCCCTCTATTGCCTTTTCCCAGTGTCTAACTGCTCTTGGCCACCTTAAGTTCAGAAGGCTGATTAGAGGGAAAGTCCCCACCTCCTTTGCTATTGTGCTGGTCCCATGACACAAGGGAAGCCTGTGTTTCAGAAGCTCAGAGTGCACTCTTCCCTCCATGGATTGCTTTGTGGGTCTTCACCTTCACCCTTCTAGAAGCTTCCCTTGTGCAGCTGCCTGATGCGACAAATGTCTTTCCAGTTACTGTCATGGTTTCTGGTCATCTTCTGGATTCTGGATCATCAGCACAGACTTCTGCTCTTGGGGTTCCTTATCTTCTGGGCTGACTGATTGGGAAAATTCCTTTGAAGAATTCCTGAGACTATATTTCTTTTGTGAGCTTTCCATATAGCCCACAGCAGAACAAAAATAGAAACCAAATAGCGGCTCCCAGAGACTGCAAGCACAGCCCTTTCCCCATGGTCTTTCTGCTCAGCTGCCACCAGCCTTTGTCTTCCAACCTTTGCAGGACCAGTCAGGTGGCAGCAGCCTCTGAATTCCATAATCTCCAGGCAATACCCATCAAGCCTTTCTTATCCACTGGAATTGGGAGGGGAAGCACCCCAGGTTGATTGTGAATGTCAAGATGAACAGCAAACCGATTGTCCTCCAAAATGACAGTGAGGGAGGAAGCTCCAGCACTACCAGCATTTCTCTTGCACTCTCAGCCTTCTACTACATGGCCTGGAGTTAAGTAAAAGACCAAGGGGCAAAGCAGACATTGGCCCATCTCTTTCCAAGTCCTCATTTCAGAACACAAGAATATCTCTGTTTCTTGTTCTCAGCTCTGTGGCCTCAGTAATGAAACAGAAAAAAACATTCCCAGTTCCATAAAATCAAAACTGTCCTACCAAGGGCCCATCCATCTTTGCTGTTTGGCAGCCTATCCTCTGGTGACTTTTAAAGGCCACCTCTTCTTAATTCCCCTGCTGTCTCTCTCACTCCACTGCTATAGTCCCATCAGGACCAGGAGAGTTTATAATCTCCCATTGTAAAAAGAAATGGTTAAGTTCTCCCCTGACCCCTCATACTTCTTTAGTTATTGAAACATTTTCTGTTCCTCTTCACAGTCAAACTTCCTAAAAGGTTTTTCTGCACAAGCTGTCTCCACTCTTTGCATCTTCAATTTACTCTGCAACCGGCCTCGCCTGACTTCCGTCACCATTACTCAAGTGAAACTACTCTTGTCACAGTTAACAGCCTCCTTGGTGGCAAACGCAATCGACACTGTTCCTTCCTCGTGGCTCTAAGTGTTTCTCCAGCACTCACCCCAACCGACAGACTTTCACTTCAATCACTTTCCACTTTCATCTGCAAGATACCATGCTTTATTTATTTATTTTTCCTCCAGAAGGGTTTCACTATGCAGTTCAGGCTGGCCTTGAACTTGCAGTGATCCTCTTGCTCCAGCCTCCCAGAGGTTGGGATTGTAGGCATGCCACCATGCCTGGCTATTCCATGCTAAAGTTTTTGTACCAGGAATGGAACTCTGGACCTTGTGTTTGCCAGGCAGGTGCTGTGCACCTTAACTATATCCCTGTGCCTTATTCCACACTATTTTGATTTCCACTCATCTCCTCTTTCTCTTAGTTTCCATCCAGCCTGCCTCTCCTACCCTTCCCAAACGCTAGACCCCCAAGTGCCTGTTTCTGCCACATGTCCTCTTTTCTAGTCATTCCTGGGTGACATCTCTTCCCCCACACTTGACACAACATCTACTCCAAAGTATCTTACTTGAAGCTTTGGCCCAGATTGTTCCTTTGTCTCCCTTTATATATTCAGCATTTATATGCTACTTAATGTACTGAGTTGTAGCCATCTTACCATTAAAATATGTAAATCAGAAGTAAGCTTTGCTCTCAAAGATGTTTCTCTCAACCTTCTTCATCTCAGAAAACAACAGTGCCTTTCCTGCCTGTCACAAAACCCAGAAATTGAGGACACATTTTTATTTTTCCTTTTGCCCCAGTGATGCCATACAATCACACATTTATCGAGGTTCTGTCATGCATCCTTTCTTAAGTGAGCCCACACCAACCCCCTCCAGTTCCTCCTGATTCTATTTTCAAAGGAAAGCTGTAACCTGGCTCCTCTCTTTTCACTTGCTACCACCTTCATTGAACCGTCGACCAGCTCCATCACAGGCATGTTTCCTGCCTTGCTCTGATCTCCTGTTGTCTCCCTGACCCTCACTTTGCATCTCATCCATTCTCTACTCTGCCTCCAGGGCAATTTCAAAGGGTGATCATTTGAATCTGTGCTAAAAGATTTCAGTTGTTTTGTAATTGTAAAAAATTGCAATAACCTGGTAATTCCTCACTAACCAATCTCTGTCTTCTTTCCAGTGTCAAAAACGGCTCCCCTATCTCCTGTCTCACTACTCTAGCTGTGTAGATTTGCAACCTGGGGAGTAGCCAACTTATTTCCTGCCTTAGGCCCTTCGCATCTGCCATCCACACTACTGCACATCCTGCTCATTCTAATCCCTCGGGCTGCAATATAAGGTCATCGCTTCAGAGACGCTGCCTCTAATCTCACTATATACACTAAGGCCCCCTTCCTTTCTCTGTTGCTTTCCTTTACAGCTGTCCATACAATGCTGTCTATTAAATGCTTTCGGTTCCCACTGGACTATAAGTTCCATGGGGGAAGATCACATGTCTAATTTGTTATTTGAGGCATCCTTAACGCTTCTGGTTGATAAGACAAAAGCAAGAAAGATAAGTTATATGCGTAAGTAGGGTGAATTGGCCAAAGCTCATGAAGAGGCATTTTACTGATCAGCCATCCTTCTACTTGCAGTGTATGTGGACACTATCACAGGTGGGAAACAGAGAAATGTGTTGGACTATTGGACCTATTCATCCATTCCACAAATATTTAAGCAATATTTATTCACTGAACACTGCCATCCTCAGTGGAGATACAGTTAACAGAGTTAAAGTCTATGTCTTCACAGAGCTCTTATTCTCATGGTGGAGATAAACCATAATATATTGAATAAGTAAAGATATGATATACAGTCATATCATGAAAAATAAAGCACACGAAAATAGAGGAAGTCAGACAGAGTGGTTGTACAGAACTGTTCTGTGAAAAGGCACTTCTGAGAAGGTAATGAGATGAAGAATATTTCTGATGAGGGCAGGGCAGCAGAGGGATGGACCTTGGGGCAGGAAAGAGTTGGGAAGGTGGACTAATAGAAGATTGAAGACTACAAGAGATGTGAGGTAAGAATAAGAGGTGATGAGTTTAGAGAAGAGTCAGGGCTCCACTGGAAGGGCTTTTAGAGGACATAGTTAGGTGTTAAAATTTTAATTCTGAATGTGATAGTAAATTTACAGGCATGGCAGTGGGAACATAGCATGATTTCATTGACATTTTGACAGAGTCTCTCTGGCAGCTCTGAGCCAATCCTAGAGGCAAGTGGAAACCCGCAGACTGGTTATCAAGCCGTCATAGACATAGAGAAAATTGTGCAGATGGAGGCTGTCTTCTGAAGGCAGAATCAAGAGACCCTATCAGCATTCAGGCTGTAAGGGCCAGGGAAGACTCAACCAAGACGTTTGCCATTTACTGAGAAGCAGACATCTGCGGAAGGGCTGGCAGAGGTGGTGGTGTGTGTTTGTCACTTTCCCTTTGCTGGACACAATATTCAGCACAACTGAAAGGAGGGGTTTATTTGGCCCACGGTCCACTGGCTTCAAGGCAAGATATCATGCAGGAGGGTGTGCTAGACCAAAGCCACTTAGCTCATGGCAGCCTGAAGCAGAGCAGGAGAGGAATGTAGGAGAGGAAGGGGATGGGACCCAGGCATAGCCCACGGTCATGCCTCTATGACCCAGGAAGACACACCCAGAAGTATTTCACAAATCCTTCAAGAGCCAATCAAGCTGACAGTGAAGCCTAACCGTCACATGGTGCCTACAGAGTTCTAATTTGTCCATGACAGGTTTCAACAGTATTGAAAACTGATGCAAGTTGGTTTGATAGTGCACAGCGTTCAGGTTTATTGTGGTACAATGATAGCCATGGAAATAATTGAAATGTGTGAATCAATTGCTGCCCGCTCAAACTCATTACCAAGTTATAATGAAAGCAAGTCTCAGATCAGATTTTATAAAACATGCAGAGATAATGTCATTAATGAGTAGGCACAGGGCACTTCATAAGCCTGTGCTATAAGCTTCCTGTAGTCTCAGTTCACCATCATTCCGGGTGATTTAACTGCTGCACTGAATAAGGATGTGCTCAACAGGGGATAATATTCCAAGGCAGTGTCAGATCTGCAGAGGTCCTTTGTCCTAGTGTCCTGAGGCCGAACTGTCTAAGGAAAATGCTTCAGTTACTATGCCCAAAAGGACGTTCTTGGGCCTTGCAAGGTTCTTACAACCTGTTTTTGTAGGAGCAGAAAACACCCCTAAAACATTGTAGCCAATCCCCATAACTTGATTACCTCTAATTCAACCTATGAAAGCCCATTTCTAGCATCCATTATGCTGATTAACAAGCCACTCATTTCACAAATGAAAACCTAGATTTGACTTCAGCATGATAATTAGAGAAATGTCTGGTGTTGATCAGAGTTAAAGATAGCTGAAGTGCTTGTAGTAGCTGCCTCTGGAGGAAGGCCGTTCTGTAACGAAGCCAGCTGTGGTGCCAATTCCTGATTAGGGAACTGTAGGTAGCTTAAAGTAGCTAATACATGTGTTTGGATTTCTCTCTCTCTCTCTCTCTCTCTCTCTCTCTCTCTCTCTCTCTCTCTCTCTCTCTCTCTCTCTCCCCCCCGTGTGTGTGTGTGTGTGTGTGTAACAATACTACAAAACAGATGACAAGTTCTATCATGTATTGCCTAGTAGATATCCACAAGGTGGCTGGATACTGGATATACAAGTATTAAGCTCAGGACCCCAGGAGGACATTTTTGAGGAAAATATTCATTTTCCTCTGAATAGGAATGAATTTTACAGCCAAGGAACAAGACGAGCTAGCTCATCAAGGGAATAAACATGAGAAAAATGATGTCCAACTAGTGAGTATCGGACATTCCAAATTTAGGAGCCAATGAAAGAAAGGGAATGTTACTAAGGTGATAAAGGAGAGACCAGTTACATAAGCAGATGCCCAGAAAACTTTGAAAAAGGAATTGTGAACCAGGTGCAGTGGCACATTTCTACAATCCAGGATGCTGGGTTGTAGAGGCAGGAGGTTTGCTACACAGCAAGACCCTTTCTCATTTTTTTTTTTTTCCAAAAAGAAAGTCTGTCCAAATGTATCTGTCATTCTGAGAAACTGAATAATGAGAATGTACCTGTGAACACTGGCTTTACCAGATGAACTCACTGGCATCTGCATCAGGGAGGGACCCATACCCCACTGACCCCAACAAGGAGACCTCACTGGGTGGGCTGAGCAGAGTCTGGGAGGTGAGAAGTCACTGCAACTTGGACAACAGGCAGGAGTCTCCTGCTTACACAGAGAAAATGAGACATGAAGTGGTAGCTTAAGAGGGCAAAGGGCCTAGGAGGTATTTGTTTTTGTGGCTGCATTGGCTATATGAGTTATTATAGCCATTTGAGCTAGCAGGAGTGACCTGTTAGAGGAGAGAAATAATGAAAGACAGTAAGTATTCCCTCCTGATGTGCAATCGGCAGGCCCAGCTGCTATCTACTCTTCCTACCCCAGATAGCAAATTTCCCACCATCAAGCTAAAACCTTATGCTAGAGGAGAGTTGATGGAATCCCTTGGTGGTCCATTGGGATAGGAAAGCAATCCCCAGAAGAATGAAATTCCAAAATAAAAGACCACCAAGGAAAGCACACCTCAATTCTTGCATCTCCCAATTAATCAGGGGCACAGGGGATTCTCCTTTGTTTCCCATTGGCTTCAGGTTTTGCCTGGCAAGTGTGAACACCCAGCCACCCTGTCCATCCTACATGCATCCTGAGCAGCGTTTCCTTCAGCCTGTGCAAGCACAGGAACAACTCCACTCTGACAGTGCCTGCGTAACAGCAAGGAGAAGTGACCTCCAGCTGTGACCAGGAAAAGGACCACGAGAACCCCTGAGTACCCCTGAACCTGAGTACCTCTCTGCATCACCTCTCAGGGGCAGAGGTCTCAGGTCAGTGAGGTACAATTTACACAAAACACAAACCCTTCAGATCTGGACCAGGCCAGAAGTAAGGAGAACAGGTGGGGCTTTTTGCTTCTCTGTTTACCCCACTTACTTGTGAGACCCTGGAACTCTGGCTGGGGATAGATCTGTGCACAGCCAGCCTCCTTCGCACTGCTGATGCTTCCTTCCCTCTCAGCCATCACAGCTCATTCCCAGGTTTCAGTAACCCCAATGAGGGACATCAAAAAGACAATGTGGCCTCACAAAGGTTTGGCTTACATCCTTGGCTGTGTACACACCCGGCTTGAGCCAGCCAGCAACTTTCACCTGAACGTTTGCAACCTTCTTGCTGATAGCTCTTCATTCTTTATATTCCAGTTCATGAAAGAGCTTTAAGAAATTTATCCCTGCATTCCCCTCTGTAAGCTAAGAACAGCCACGTGTTTTGCATTACCTGTAGTCTGAAAATGCATAGCCTATGCAGTATGTGTTATGACACCTCTCAGACTGCCCCACTTCTTTGAGCTCCCTGGGCTCTTTCCACTTTGTCCCCATGGGTCTATCACCACAAGAATCAAATGTGTTAGGTCCTTGGGCAAAGGTATAAACTTTCCTCTCCTGGAAATGCACCTCATCCCTTCTCTGTCTGGTGAGCTCTCATGAACTCATCAAAAATCAGCTTAAATGTTACTACCCTTCTGAATCCCACAGTTGTGGGCAAAGAAAATTTTATTCAAGGTGGGATCTTTTACAGCCAAGGTGCATCCTGTTAACCTCTTACTATACAATCTCCCAGGTGAATGTTATATAGAATAGGACCATGACCTGAATTGACTGAGAAGAATTCTTTGTCCTGATGGAAGTTCTTTTCTTTCTCTCCCACTAGATGCAGACAAGCAAGTTCATTGCTCAACATGCTCCTAATCTTCACCCAGCAAATATTAGGGAAGCTGAGGTTACCTTCAGCCCACAAAAAGGGCAGAGCTTAATGCAAACCAAAGAAAGAGAACTGGAGGCCTGGCTGTGCTGTAACTTCTACCTACTATGTCCTGACCATTGCATTTCACGAAATCATGAGCATTCGTGTTCCTTAGATCAGTCTGGGTTTGCTCACATTTGCAGCAGAATGTCTCTCCCCTGACACATTTGCTCTCCACTGAGTAGACAGAGCCTTCCTTATGGCACCCCCCATGGGACTGTCACAGACACATACACATTCACATCTCTGTCCACACACGACTCTGAGGCCAACAGGATCAATGCATCTTTACTGCATAGTTCCCGGGCTGATAGGTGTAGGAGGTCTGAAGAAATCCACAGATGAGTCCCTGGGTAATTCCCAAACTCCAATCTTCTGAAAAACGCATTATTAAGAAGAGGGTAACAAATGAGAAAGAGAAGGAAAAGCCTACTCAAACATAACATGCCTAATAACTAAGAGGATATCAGTGTTTGGGGATTAATTAGTGTCTTTAAATTTCCTTTGCTATTGTGCCCCTGCTTTCAAGAGGGACAGGAAACAGCAGCAAAATTAAAACAAGTGAAACCATCTCATAGCTTATGTAGAGTCCATTTCTTTCAGTTTCAATTCTCATCTTTATAACTTACCAATGATTTGACCTTGACAAATTCTCAGAGCTTCATTTTTCTTCTCTGTATTATGGGGGTGATAATATCTCACAGGGCTGTTGGAGGCTTAAACAAAGTTACGCATACCTTCCTTTCATAGTGCTCTGGTCAGAATAAATGATGAAGAGCATGTGGGGCAGTGCAGGAGATAAGAAGTTTTGGGTACTTTTGCTTGTTTTAATTGAGAAAGGTTTCCCCCAAAGAGAGACACGCTCCACTGTCACTCCTCTACAGTGATGACCCTTAATTTCTCTCTCCGCTTGGGCCTGAGCTTAGCCTAGATACAGCTGAAGAGATGGAGACAAGAGCTCTTTTGAGTTGTGACAGGTACATTACCGTTTTCTAGCTAAGAAAATACACTGGAATTATATAAGTAGAAAGATCAGGTAGAACAGAAATAAAAAAGGATGGGGACGCTACTCATTAGATGTTTATTTTTGTTGAGGCAACTTTTTCTCAGCCTTGGATTCAGTGAATTGGGCAGTATTATCCCATCTTACCAGCAAGGGCTCCTAAGCTTAGAAAACATAACTTCCACAAAGAAACACAACTAGTCAGAGGCAGGGCTTCTAATCCAATCCACTTGGCTCCACCCCTTGGGTGGAGTGGAAAGAGCCAGACAAGGTCAAGTGGGCCCTAGTGCAATAGAATAGAATCCTGGACCCTGAGGTGGCCCAGCAGGAGTGCTTGCCTCATTTTTTTGTCCTCAGTGAAAACAATCCATTAGTAATTTAGTTTACTCCCTAAAGTTGCTAAAACACACTTCCGTGACAACATGCATCAAAACCTATTCCACAGGAGGATCAGAAAGGATGAAGTAGGATTCTCTCAAATCATGTTCTTAACATGAAAATAGATCAGGCATTGCAAGGAGGCGAACTGAAAACAGCCTGAGGAAGTGAGAGACAAAACATGTGAAGCAGAGAAGGAGGCTGAGGTACCTGCGATGTAGCCAAGAAAGGGCACTGTGCAGAGGGAGGAGCATGGGAGGGGCAGAGAGGAATGATGTTTTCTCAGGAACTGCTAACACATCCATTCAGCCCCTGAGTTAAAATCATTCCCCCAAAGACAAAGCATTTTAAGTCATGCCACCTTAGTTAAAGCACTATTTCTCTAGTAGCACATCTGCCCTTCTACAAGCAACCACTCTCTGAAAGATAAAATGAATGACTGAGCTAATGAATAAATCAAGTAAATACATGAACGCTTAGATGAATGGATAGGACGAGATTGGGCACGTTCACGGTGGTATGGCCATAGACAATGAATGGACAGGTAGCACTTACCCCAGGTTTGAAATTAATGCATCCTTCTAATACCACTTTGAGAAATACAGAAATGCATAATGAACCAAATCATTCTGCTTATCACATAATTCGACCATTTTTAGCAGTTTTATCTCTTGATTTTCTGATTCATACATATATATATATATATATATATATATATATATATATATATGCATGATATTCATGATGTTTGCAATGTAACACACAGGAACAAAACCCCCAATTTTTAAAATTTGTAAACAAAGATATACATTTCGAGGTCTCTTTAGGTCCCTAGAATTTTTATTCCTCTGATCTAATTGATCTCAGATTCTTGTAGTTTTAGAATTTGAGTCCTCGTTTCCATTTTCTTTTTTGTATCATCGAGTGTTTTGGAAATGTTTCTTAAAGTCACATGTCTCTCCATTTGCCACCTGATTCTCATTTCCATCTCTGCCTCTCAAATAAGTTGTCTCCATGGGCTCATAGCATTTCATCTCTAATTCATCGCTGCTCTGAAATTATACACACTTGTATATACCTATGTGTATGAATATAGAGTGCATCTATCTATTCAAAGTAATGTGTATGGGGCCAAGGAGATAGCTCAGTAGAATAAGCACTTGCCTGGCAAGCACAAGGTCCTGAGTTCAATCCCTGCCACTACAAAAACAAAGTACTGTGTATGTTTTATATGTGAAAGTAAATAAGTATTATAACTGCTTATGGTAAGTGTTTACTTGTGATGTCACATAGTTCCACGAACAGGTCCAAATGAGCACTATTAGTAGGCCTGTTCTCTGGATTCATTTGGTTTGCTGGCTGGAGCCCTGGGAGATGAATGGGATGCAAAGGCTGGTGTGCTTTTTGAAACACTGACTTTAACTTTCTCTCCTGGTTTTTAACAATCACTCTGTTCTTTGGAACCATCATGGGATTGCAGGGAAATCTCTGCAGTTCTAACTGCCCTTCACTGAAATTTCCACTCGGTCCTCTCGTCTTCAGCCCGCCATCTTGGTGTTGTTCTGGTATTGCTACACAATGAGGTGTTGTGTCTCCCCAGAATTCGTGCCTCAGTGTGGTTGGGTTCAAAGGTTGAGGCCTTTTAGAGGTGAGGATCATAATGGCAGAGGCCTGGTGTCTGCATTAAAGACATCCCAGGGAGCACATGTGTTTCTTCCATGATGAGAGGAAATGGCAAGAGGACCGCATGTAAGAGCCAGAGAGCCTCCATCAGACAAGAAGTACACCACTACCTCCATTTAGGACTACTTGCACTTCAGAACTGTAAGCAGTACATTTCTGTTGCATGCAATCCTTGTAGTCTACAGTATTTTGCTAAATGGCAACCCACACTAGATTATGCCAATGGCCTAATTCTTTACCTATCTCTTCATCTGTGTCCTTTGCAGTTCCTCTCATTATTCTCTCATCCCTGGAAATTAGACCTGTGCTAGACAGTATTTATTAAACTTTGTACCTTTGCTTCCATTCTCAGATCTTCTCTGTGCTTCAGGGTGTGGCAGCTAATACAGGAGTACTCAGATTTGCTTAAAAGTCAGTCTCCACTTTGATTCTGCCCCATAGAGCCACCACCATGCATATCCTGACTCCCTAGAAAGCTGTCACACTCAGACTGTCCTGTGCTCACATGTGTGAAGACACTCTCAAGGAACTACTTTCTCCCAAACACAAATACTTCTAGAAGAATCATCACTTGGGCCATTCTAAAGTTTTTGATGTGTTTCTTGTAGGTGGAGACCTCCTTGGCCAGTGTTTTATGGTACTAGACTTGCTATTTAGTTCTAGATGTGTCAGGGGAAGAAGTGGAAGCCACATCGCACATTCTAATAATGCTGATGCTTTTGCCTAATTCTGATGCCTTTTGGAAAACTCCCCTCAATCCCTCAATAGTCAATAAGTAATCATAGGACTAGAAACTGAACAGACCAGGGAGGCTGTCTCCATCCTTTCAGGAGTCACTAAAGAAGGCTTGAGAATGAGACTGAAACTTTTCCATAGCATTTTTTCAACCCCTGAGCTATAACTTCCAATGCTACTGACATGGAGATACTTCTCCGATGGAAGAATATGTACTTCCTGGCTGTTGTTACAAATGCACTTTCCTGTAAATCTCAGGTGAAAATGAACTGTTTCTGGGGGAAAAAGAGCTATGCTTAAAGCTCTTTTCTTTCTAGGAGGCAGGAAAGCTCCATGGCAACTGGCTACAGCCCAGGGCTCCAGTCCACTGATGCTAGTTAAGCAGAAGGCTTAGATCCTGGGAACCTGATCAAATCCTGTGAGGGCCTCATGCTTTTCCAACCAAGAGTGCTGATAGGGAAAATTTTGCCAGTAATCAACATGCCATACAGTTGTAACTTGAAGAGGTCTTAGGTCTCTGTTTCCTATTCACACTGGTGCTTTAGGGACCATTAACATGGAGTTGGCAGAATAGGGCTAGAGATAAATCCTGCTACTGGGGTACTCCTGAATCAAGGCACAGATTGAGGGTTGAGGATTCATGCTTTCTCAGTCAGACAGTTTGAATGTATCCCAGTCCCAGAGCTGTAGTCCAGTATCTGTGCCTTTCACATTCTGGGCCTTGACCTGTAATGTAACAAGCAACAGGGGCCCTGAACACACACTGAACTTCCTGTACATACGCATTTTAAGTTTTCCACGGCTCTGTTAAGCCTAGCATGTATGCTGACTTGTTGGTTGTCCTCTGTTGCACGGTGCTCAGTACTCTGTAGTGGTATTTCACTCTCGCTCATTCTCTCCCTTGATAACATCATCAATTTTGCTGGCTTAAATGTCATCTATATGCTGCTAGTTCTCAAATACACATTGTTCTTGCACCTTTGATGTCTATGACCTTGGAAATTACATCCCCAACTTTCACTTCCATCTCTCTCTGAATGTCAGACAGATATCTCAGACCCATTATGTCCTGGCTTAGAATACTCTTTTTTTCTCCCACTGCCACTGTCCTTTTCTGAACCATTCTACCTGACACAAGGATGTCATCATCTCTCTTCTGGAACACAGGTCTTTCTTCTTCTATTCTTACACAACTCTGCCCATACTCTTTTGGCAATAAAATATGTTTGAAAAATGTAAATAAAATCATTTATGTCACGGGATTATTGTTTCGATGACTGTAAAAATGGCAAATTCGTGTGTCATGAAAGTTCTTCAGTCACCTTCATAATGAGCACTTTCATAGTGTATCCTTTAACATTCACTTAAAATACTCTTTTTAAAAATAATTTTATTTTGAAGAGTAAAAACAAAAGCAAAGACAGAAATAGGGTAATGTAACAATACATACATTACAGATTTTCAAAACAAGAATATCTAATTAGCAGTGAAGGACAAGAACAAAATTTGAAGGTTTCTTAAAAGCCTTTCAATCATATTCAATCAGTCATATGTCCCATTTGTGTAACTATATGTGTCAATCTGAACAACAGATTTAATGATTAAAAAATAGAGGATACTCTTTTTTGGAAGTATCTGTCCATTATGTTCTTATATAATCAAAAGTAAGTCCTTATTTTCTTCTTCTTATTATTTATTCAGTTTTAGCTTATGTGAAGGTAATTTATTAACAGAAATCAGCTTGAGTTCACCATCCTGCGGGTGCTGTCCTTGGAGGGGGCAATCCTCCTGTTCTTTTTTCCCAAGAGAGCAAGCGCTCTGAGGGTTGACAGCACTCCAGGTGCAAGGATCTTAATCCTGTTTCCTCCTGCGGTCAGGAGTTTGACAGGCAAGGTAGTGATGCCCAGCTCCTTGCCCCTTGGGGCCACATCCTGGTTGGACAGCCCACCTGGCAGCATACGTGCAAGTTTCATCTCCATCAGCCTTCAGCCTCATTCTGCCACTCACACAACAGATAATTTCTTTGCAAGAAACATCAGTGACATGAACAAAAGTACCACTGAAGCCTGAAAAGATGTGACAGACAACAACTGCATTCTCTCCTTCAGCCCACCCAGGCCTGAGGCTGGTGACTGTTCCTCTCCCTTGCGAAGGGCCATTTCTTCAGGTTGTCTCCACACTCAGCTACCAGAAAAAGTCATTCTCATTGTTTAAGCACCTTCACAACATGTAATTACATAATTTGATGATTTAAATGATTGCTTTGTGAGCTCTACAAGCCAAATATATCTGTTTTGTTCATCATAATTTCCCCAGATTTAAGACCAAGGGCAGTACATAATAAATGGTCAGTACATATTTTGGACTAAAATAATAAACATATTTTCATGTGAGTTTCTTGAGCAAGTCTGCACAGTATTACCCAACTGTCTTCTAAGCACTGGTCAATATTTTTCTCTCATATGATGGCTGTTTTTTTTTTTTTTTTTAAAATAAAACAGAGAATCGTATGTTTAATCACAAAGGAGCATTGAATGCCTTGTGTAGTGTATATGAGGACCCAGGTACTGGGATACGGGTAGATCCTCTGCCGAGCTCTGAGATTCACCTTCTACTTCAACACAGATATAAGTACTATGTGTTGCAGGTCTTTAGTTTGCTTGAAAATAGTTAAATATGTAAATATCAAATTTGTTCAAGCAAAGAGTTCTATATGAAGTTTTGTCTAAGGATTTGCATTTTAATAATGATTTCCCCATGTCTGTACTAAAAATTCCTTGTTCAGTTGGAGAATGTCATCCATTAAGTTTTTCAAAATAGGATTGTCTGTGTATTTACCAATCTTTTGCTGACATGCAAAGGTTTTGAATAACTGTTAGTTGAATGTAAATTTAGTGTAACAATCCTTTCTTTTCTCATTACTAGAAGTCCACTGTTATCTGACATTTTTCGTAGAAGGGAATAAACCCCAGTCTAACATTAATACCTCCATATATAAGTGTATATAGTTTCCCTTTTTATAGGAAGTACTCAGAGTATTACTTGTTCATTTTTATAATTAAAAATATATGCCTGACTGCATCTAGGTGTAGGTATTATTTTATTAATTATACCTATAAATGGAAACAATTTTAATTGTCTCAATATGAATTCTTTTCTCAAATAAAGAAATATTTTTCTCATGGGGTAAGGTAACAAATATGTGTAATGCCAACACTCAGGAGGCTTAGGTAGGAGGATCACTCTAAGTGATCCCAACCTGGGCTCCATAAGTGAGATCAAGGTCACAGGTGAGACCCTGCCTCAAAAGAGAGGGAGGGAGGGAGGGAGGAGCGAGGGAGGGAGGGAGGGAGGGAGGGAGGGAGAATGTTTTCTGTATCCTTAATTCAGTCTGACTTAATCTGGGACATTTATCTAATAAGCTTTTGTCCCAGTCTCTCTGTACTGTGATCTTCTTCATTTTCTCCTGCTCCCTCTGCATTTGTGGAGAGCTTCTCACATTACTCTTGCCCATTGTTATTTCTGTCTTCTCAGCAGCACTCTGGTTACCAAATGCCTCTGATGCAATATCAAATGCTTCCACAGGAAGCCCCGATTTACAGCTGCTAGACTTACACTCCCCCGTCTCTACAATTTTATGTTGTTTTTTTTTCCATGATCACATTAATCATCTAAACTGGGTATTAAAGAGCACTGAGTGACTGCGAAGGACACCACCCCGTGTTACCACCTGGCCAAGTCAGTGGTCGCACTTGGTGAGCAGTGAGGTGGGTGGGTCCTGCAAGAATCTTGTTCGCATAAGCGCTCCATGCCTTAATGAGAAGGAGGACCGATGAGCAGAGGAGAGAAGGTGCTGGGCATTTCTTCTAGGGGATCAGATAGAAAAATGCACCACCTCTGAGGAGACCTGGCCCTGGAGCTGACCAGAAGGTGCCTGTGGTGGCCAGCACTTCATGTCAAAGAGCACAGTAGAGGAATGAAGCGAGGGCTGGATTCCAGCCTCGAGGAAGGCAAGGAGACAGGAGGGAGGGAGGAACATAGGGAGGCATGGAAAGAATCTCAGGTACAATAAAGTGAAAATATTGCTTTCAGGCTAAAGGGGAGCTCCTCTCAGAGACACCTGGATTATAAACAAGAAGAACACGTCAAGCTACTAGAATTAACATCAGCATATGAAATCCTGGAAGGAACTTAATCTGATCAGTATTTGGGTGCCTCATACCTAGCAGAGTGCAGAAAAGTGCTTCCTGGATGGGTAAAATCTGCATTGAATCCAGCAGCAAGAGAGCTGAGAAATAAGCACCACAGGGCCTGCTGAGTACCCCTCAAACTGTGCAGCTTCCATGAAGTGCCCCATGTCCATCCCTCCAAAGTTGGTTGATCTTTGTGCTGTAATCCAACTGTGTACAATTCCCTTAGGACTTTTTTCATCTATGTATTTGGTACAGGGTCTCACTGTGCAGCTTGGACTTGAAGTGATCCTCCTGTTTTTCAGCCTCCCCAGCTCTGGGATTACAGGTGTGCACAATCATGCTTTGTCTTATTCACCAGCTCAGTGAGCCCCAGGAGCAGGGCTGATGTGGCATGCAGGACCACGCCCTGGTCCCTGTGCTTGCCAAAGCAGACGCTTAGTCCACTGAGCTAGCTCATCGGCCCTAGGACTTTTATCTTAATACTTTTCTGCGTGCACGTTATCATTAGGTTATGAGATCTTAAGCTTTGTACCCTCAGCACCTAGACAGTAAAGGTGAGTGCTTTTTAATCTTTCTTAATTAGTCAACAAAGAGAAGAAGGAATAAGATGGAGCAAGAGAAGAAAGTATAGACGGAGGAATGAAGAAAGGAATGGAGAAGACAAGGATGAAGGAAAAAGGGGAGGAAGAAAGAGAAGCTTTCTATTCTAACCACGTAAGGTGGAAGGGAACAGAGCTCTGAAAATGGAAAGGTGGAGTGTGGGACTGCACAACAGTGAGTGCCGTTCTCCAAAGTCTGTGATAATGAAAACCCATCTGTTCAGTGGAAAACAGTTTTGTTTTATAATGACCTACCTCACCCCTCCCCCATGACAGCTTAAAACAAGAATGGACATTTACTTACAGGACAAGTGTGTGGGTGGACTGATTTAGACTTGGGCTTAGTAACATCAGTTAGACTTGGCTTGGCTCAGCTCCCTCCAATGTCTGTGGCCAGTAGTGTGTTTGACATTAGCTGATTCAGGTTGGGGATGGGCGTATCCCATGCACCTCTCATCTTCATCCTCAGCCTGATAAGAGAGCCGTACTTGTCCTGGTAATGGCAGAAATGCAACACAAACCAATCAAGCACTTTCAAATCTCTGCTTGAGTTACATCTGCTAATATGCCACTGACCAAAGGGGTGATGCACTAAGATCATTATTCACATGTCTTAATCTAACTTATTAATGAAATGAAGAGGCTCTTCATTCCTGTGAGAGCAAACAATTGTTTTAAAAGCACATCCCAGGCAACCTACTGTGTGGCACAGAAATATACACTTCATTTGGGTGGGTGGGGGACTTCCAAGCAAATTCTAGTCACCAATCACAAAGTTAAATTTCTTTCCCAAGACCACAAGTGGTAATACATGGTCACAATGTATGATGGACCTAAGATATTGCCAAGCTTGCATGCTAACAAGCTAGCTTGCTACAACTTCACAGATACTGACAAAAGACATCGATTCCTGGTCAGAAACAAAAATACCTTTTATTATTCACAGTGCTAGCAAAAACCAAAGTATTATGTTTTTATATCAGTTCCCTGAGCCAAGTTCCCAAAAGGGTTAAATAATACCTGACTTCTTAGTGCATTTTATTATAGGAGAGGGCAGCTTAGTGACTCCAAACATTATATGCATAATGCCTGTCTTCACTATGGAAAGGGACACTCCTCTCCATCTTTCAAGGCTCTTAGCAAAGCAAATATCACTAAAAAGTTGGCCAGAAATACCAGCAGTCAGTGCCTTTTTTTAAAAGGCAGATGGATGTAAGGGGTCCATGACGAACTTTATTCCAGCAATATAAATTGATCTTTATCTTTATGTATGCACCAGTCTTGGCCAGAGCCAGGATTCATGCAGGGCTTTAATTTGGATTTTGGGTACCAGCACTCTGGTGGACCCAGTCTCATGCACAGATAGAATGCTATGGAGAGAATACCAGGTGAGCTCCAGGCTATCACCTCTGCTTGCTAACGGTATCCCAGTCCATGCCGTCACTGCCTCATTGGGAAGTTGGCACAAGGCTTATCTCTCATTTCGATTACCCATCTATGAATTACATGATAGGGTCTCCTCCAAAATCCTCTTTGCACCCAGCATGTGTGAGTGTCAGATAGTGCTGCTCTCTGGAGAACTGCCCTTGGATAAGTAGCAGCCAACCCACCCAAGACATTAATGTCCACACTCTGGGGTCAACCAGTGTTCCAGAAAGCCTGTGAAATCAGCTTAAGGTAAAATGCTTACTTAGCTCTTTCTCCTGTCCTATCCTACTTCCCTTGTTCCATTTCTCTTGAGAAGATCCCTTTTATGTATCACATACTTTGAGATCCCTGACTGGGGCTCTACTTATGGGAGACTAATTTAGAGCAGAAAGAAGCATCTTCCCCAGAAAGTAATGATCAAGCATAATTAGATATAGCTCAAATGAAAGGAATCATTTATTTTCTTACCATTTTTGATTCTAGCCTTCAAAGTTGTACTGTGTCCTAACTCCCCTGGTCAGCTAAGATAACCTCTGCTCAGCTGGATCCACCAGCCCTAAGGGTATGCCAAATGCCTACCTCCTATTTAGCTGGTTTCCATCTTTTCAGAGGGGCCCCATTATCTTCCTGTAGTGACCTGAACCATCACAGTTATAGATCATCCAGAGAAGGGATATAGCCTCCAACAAAGCCATAGAACTTACTGGTGTGTGCATGCCTGTGTGTGTGTGTGTGTGTGTGTGTGTGTGAGAGAGAGAGAGAGAGAGAGAGAGAGAGAGAGAGAGAGAGAGAGAGAGAGAGAGACTAAAATATCTAAAAGATACCCTGTCACAGTGGTGCTTATAACCTAAAGTAATAATTATTTTCTCTGACTGTCTGAGCCTGGGAATGATGCCAGGAAGAACAATTATTCACTAAGATTTCTCTTAGCTTCCAGATCACTGAAGTTACCTGCTGCTTCTCCAACTCCCACAGAAATGTATACAGAAATGCACCAGCAGTGCCCCCGGCAATGCCAGTGCCCAGAGAGCTGCCTGCCACCTTCACTTGTCCTCACGCTGCCATTAACACCAGGCTGCTGCTTCTCCTGCAATGGCATGGACTCAGCCACTTCCTAAACTCTGCGGTTGGCTGCTTGGGCACAGAGGCCAAACTGGACACTTCTTAAAAACATCTTTCAGTCATTTTTTTTTTATACTTCTTTAATTTCTGTTTCTAGCATCTCTCTGAACTCTGAAATGAATTCATATGTCCTTCCCTTTCAATTCATATGTCTGTCCCCAGAACTCATTTTGACTATCACCTTTCTATTTAGAAACTAGAAATTACTTTTTTGCCCTCCCCCACCTGCATCCAGTCAGCTCCCTCCCCTGAGTTCAATCAATGCACTGGACTAAGGTTATATCTTTTCTTTTTCCCTTAACATCTTTGCCATCTAAACAAAGAATATTCTGGACACAATGTACCATACCCTTCAATATGGTATTCTGATTGGCAGCTTTTGTTAGTGGTATAGAAGCCATGTCCCTGAAGTCAAAGTAGCCAGAGGTGAGCCAGGAAAGTCCCGCTCATATCAGCAATTCCTTCCTGTCCACACAGCCCTGACCTACGCAGCCAGCACTAGGCCCATCGCCTTCAGTGAAAAAAGGCAGAGAAACTGCCTTAGTAGTTAGCTGATATGAGCTAGGTTCATCTCTTACACAAAAGTGTGCACATCCCAGAAATCTCAAATTGAGCACAAGTAAAATGCCATCCAGTGGTCATGAGCTCCGGTCCCATCCATCCTAATGTGTGGCTTCTCCACTGAGTCACAGGAGGTACAGAGGCCACCCCCAGAATGCAGATGATTTTTATGTGGAATGCACTTTGCTTCTACAAAGCTGCATCTGAAAATCAGGACAACTGTTGGCACTGATTTATTTCCAAAGACAGGAAATTTGTACACAATCAGTGCTCAGAGTCATCTTCACTCCCGAGGTCTCAAAGGGAAGAAGAGATGTGATAAAGAGACAGGCACAGACGCAGCTCAAGAGCAGCCTCCCTTGGCACACCCGAATCCCTCGGAACACCACCACACATCTAGTTGCTACTGCGAATTGTATTTCTTAAAACTTTAAAAAATGTACTCCTTTGACCGGTCTTGCAATGTCAAGTTTTGAAAGCCTCTTCTCCCCTCCATACCCATACTATAAATATACACAACAATTCATAAGTGGTCAGGGATTCAGAGATACACAGACCATTCTGTGCAAGCTGACAGTGACAAAGGTTTCAGAATCAGGTTCTGGTAGTCAAGGGACAGGAGGAAAAGGAAAATGATCCACCGCTACATCTGGTAGGAACAAGGCAAGAAGTTGTCATGAAGCCGCCTCAGAGACACTGACACCTAGTGAGAGGGCTTTTCTTTGAATCTCCTTTTACTTTGGTGCATGAGCATAGTTAATACTTAACTTCAGGCATCCATTTATGCCCCCAGAAAAAAAGACATTTGTCCACAGCATCCTGCGACAGACAGTGGATGATGTCAGACTGATGAGATTGTAGTAATGGAAGGTATGTTCGTAAAACCCAGAATGTAGCATAAGAATGTGTTTGTCTACCACTGTTTAGGAGAAAATCATGTATGAAATGCTGAGCACAGGATCACAACTGGCTTTAGGGGGAAGCGGGGACAGTGTGGGCACCTTCCCTGCTCTGCTGCCCATTTCCCAGGTAATTCCACCCATTCTCATGTAAGATGCCACGTGTGTACACACGCATGCTGATGCTATATATGATGGCTCTCGAGGAGCAAGCTCCAGACCAGTGGTGGACACTGTGCTTGGATGTCCCACAGACACCTCCCAACCCATTTGTCTACAACTGATCTCAATGCCTGCTCTTCAACAACCGCAGCTTGGAGCTCCTTCTGCCTTCATCCTCTCACCTTCTACTGCAAGCACCATTCAACAAGACTGTTCATTTTTCTTCTGTAATATGGTCACACTGATCCCTGTCTCTTCTTCTCCAGTGCCACTGCCTGACTGTACACCACTCGGTCTACCTTATGGGTTATTTCAGTCACCTTCTAGTCTCCCTCCCTGCCCCCCACCCCACCACCTTGTTCCTTTCAGTTTATTTTTCTTCAGACTACTCCCACCACCACCCACATAACTTTTGCAGTCGCAAATACAATTCCCTTGTCCTGTAATAAGTGATTATTGCCTTCAAATTCACACTCAGATGCCAGTTTGGCCCCTCATCTCGCTCATCCAGCCTCACACCTTGCCACTCCTTTGCTTGCACTCTTATTTCTACCAAGCACACAGCTCCCTGGAGAGGCTATGTAGTCTTCTCTCACCACCTCCTTAGCCCTTTTCCTCCCATGCTCCACAACTGGGTCCCATTCATCTTTCAGGTCTCCCAATATCACTTGATTTGGACCAATGCCTCATAATATGCTATTTAGCATCGCATTTCACATATGGTGAAGGTCTTATTTGTGTGGTACATCATAGCAGCTCAGCAGAAGAATAATTTTAAATTTGCGGACTTTTGTAGAGTGGGTAACATTTCTTGCAAATTTTTCAACTCCTTTTTTGTGAGCCTGAAGAACATCATCTTGCTACTTCCACTATTTTGTAGTAGGGAAAAAATATCTAGACTGAAGGACACAACATCTCTAACACTATCAAGGCATCTTTTTCATTGCAGAAAAGAGTTGAAATCTGAGGCTTCCATCAAATGTCATACATCAGTTCTAGGATTATTCTCCCTGAGAGTGATTATGATGGCAAGAGGCTAAAATATCAAAGCAACAGTTGCACTTTGAATACCATAGATGTCCTCACTAACGTGAGTCATGTGACCATGCTAGGATGTTTTTCCTTGGCCTGAGGAACTTCAGGTGGCTGAGATCATCACAAAGGGTGTAACAATAGAGCAAGCTCTGCCTAACATCAAACAGAGAGGGACCAGGTGGCTTGAGCTGAGTGAGGCACCAGGTTCACAGAGCCTTCTGCTCCACCCCCATGGAAGCCGTTCCAGCTCACATTTGATTTCCTAGTGGCACAAACAGAATCTGAAAGTATTTATCTCTCACAGATGTGCAGCCAGTGGGAGTATCTCACAAACAAAGGAAGCCATCTGTCTTCCACGCACACCTATTCTTACGAAATGTTAAATGTCCTCTCAGCACCATTTGGCCTGTTACACCATGGAGAAAAAAGGCAGACTAACCTTTCTAGATCTGAACTTGGGCACCTGGAAAAAGTATGGAGAAAAAATTCAGTAGCTAAAATGACAAGAACAAAAATGATAGCATCCGTCAATGTAGCAAATTGGCTTTCCTGATCAATGCTAGTGGTTGGGCAGGGATTGTGGGTGCGGAGATGACGCCCATAGTTTCCAGCTCTGATTCTATTTTTAAAAACAAAATAATGATACAGAATTTCAAAACAACATAGCAGGAAATTAACAAAGGTTATTATATTGCATATTGTTATCTTCAGAGTAGTTGCTCAGATTACAAGATATGCACATGCAAAACTAATCAAACAATATAAGCACAAACCATTCCTTTCACTGAACTAATAGAAATTAGTTCTATAATTATCTTAGCTATTTTGTACATATATATTGTTTTCTTCCCCCATACCAGTTTTTCCTTCACAATATTTATTGTGTACTTTGGATCTCATTTTCTCTTTCAGTTTCTTATATCAAGTAGATAATATGATGTTTACACATGCACGTCTGATTTATTCCACTTACCATATACATGTGTATAGCAGCTCATTTTGTCTCAGCTAAATCCTGAGACAATTCAAATGCCCATCAATTGAGGAATGGATAAAAAAAGACATGATCTTTTTATGCAAGGGAGTAATACTCAGCTATAAACTAGAGGATATAATGGAGACTTTTTTTTTTGCCAGAACCAGGGATTGGACTCAGGCCCTTGCGCCTGCTAGGGAAACGTTTATTCCACTGAGCCATCTCCCTGGCCGTACTGGAGACTTTTAGAGGTAAATGGATGCAACCTAGAGCAGATCTGATTCCTGGAAAAAGTAAAAGAAAAATTCCCTGATAGGGATAATTACTCAATATTAGATTTACTCAGAATGAAGACTATAATCTTTTATTCTGAAGACCTATAGTAATAGAGGGCAGTGAGAGAACCTGAGCAGCCAGCTGCTGACCTGTCCAAGAATGGGCTCTAAGGTTCTCACTTTCTCTTCTGGGCCTGTGAACCCATAAGTCCTCCTAATAAGATATTGTTGGATTTACCAAGTGTTTTATTTTTTCTGCCAAGTTAAAAGAGTCATTGGCAGGTGACTGACCTGGAGTCTCAGTTTCCTGGCAGGATTAGACTCTTCTTCATTTGTATCAGTCCCCAGTAGCCATCCTGTGGCACTTGAATGATGCCTACAAATAAGAGCCTGAGACAGAATTATAAATCAGAAGAATCAGTGCCCGGAGTGGTTGCTCCTCCCAGCACTGACTAAAAATACATAGTGTGACTGTTGGCCAATCTGAGCATGAGAGCAGTAACAACAAAAGTAATAATAATGTGCTTGTTGCTAAAAATTTTACCAGTAAGATTCTGGAATATAGGCATATCTGAACACAGAGGAAAGCCTCCTCACCTTATACCAGGAGAAGTGCTGTTAAGGGAAAAATTTAAAATAAAATTCTCCAGATTAGGAGAGCACAGTATGTGTTTATGGATGTCTAATCATGATGATTAGTGTCCTAAAAATGTGAAATCATTAATAGGTTCTGTACTCAGA